>LPNX010394481.1:0-30939 GCA_001517045.1 Pseudotsuga menziesii
ACAGAGATAAGTCCATCCATCCATTTGTTGGGTTACTAGTATGACCTTAGGAGTTGTACTCATTATTCTGAGTTTTCTTCACCAATTGGTTATGCTTCTAGCTCCTATGGATCCTCTGTTGATGCCTCCCGTGTCACAAAGTTGTCCTAGTATGCATTTTGGATCTATGCTTCCTATGAGTCTTCATATGCCATACAATCTTGTTCGAAGGAATTTTTAGCCTGAGTCGATCACTCCTCAATTATGTTGTCTTTGCATGTCGACCATTCCCGATACATTTCTTACTGGTTCGTGCACATATTTTTTGTTTGAGTTATTCCAAATTATTGGTGTTGTTGTGTACCTCGCATTGGTTGATGGGGGATTCCTTAATTCCCTCCTTCCAATAGATTCCATTCCATCAACTTCAGAACATTTATTCTAGAATAGCGATCTAAAGTCCATTGAGTGCCTTGAGATTTGCAGTCATCAGTGGCAGGTTCTCTCGCCATCGACATATTCAGGAATACATCAAGGTCCCCTGATCGATGGATTCTCTCAAGTGTTCAACCTCAACACATATATTCACACTTGTTTGTTTGCACTCTGTACCTTGATTCCCATTATCATTATCGGTGGGATATCTCGCATCTGTTAACAGTATACATCAATGACCGGTAATCAGACGATGGTCCATCATGTTCGACTGCAACACCTTTATTCGCATGATGGGACATGTACTAGAGGCGATTTGTGTTGAATAACTCCGAGCTTGGTGGCATTCNATACGATGGTCCATCATGTTCGACTGCAACACCTTTATTCGCATGATGGGACATGTACTAGAGGCGATTTGTGTTGAATAACTCCGAGCTTGGTGGCATTCCATGTATGCTACCTCATTGATCATGCTAGTACCTATGATATTTCATCTCTCATGACCAAATTCCAATGTACAAGTTGATGTCTTTATTCAGTATGGAGACCTTATTTCACTGTATATTGTATGTGGCAATGACCACTCATGATATATGTCTATTATGCATATTCATGGCCATTGTATTATTATGTATCCAGGACTTCCATGTGTACTTCATATCTGCAGTCATGTGTAGAGATATATCATTGTATTATACTGATTAGTGGCTGGTTTTTTCCACCTAGGCCTTCCTTACTCCACTCTGGGGACTATTATAATGTATTTTGGACATCGTGTATCTCTATGACCTCACACATTAGGGGGAATTTGTTATAGCGTGATTTGTCACACCTGATACATCATGCTTAGATGGATTATCCATGTCCCTATGCAGACTCATTTTACACCATTTGCTCACCATTACCCTGATGCTCCAGTGGAACCCTTAAAAAGACATTTTTATATGTATACGTGGGTGACAAGACTATAACCCACGTATACGCTTCTTGCACCATTGTCACTCACGTACATCGAAATTTATGCCCAAAAAACAAAAATATTTGTATTTTTCCNTATACGCGGGTGACAAGACTATAACCCACGTATACGCTTCTTGCACCATTGTCACTCACGTACATCGAAATTTATGCCCAAAAAACAAAAATATTTGTATTTTTCCCTCATCAACTAACAAATGACTTGACCTTTGGCCTTCCATATGCCAAGAAACGCTCCATTTCGACCCTTCACTTCCCATTGAGGGACTATATATTGAGCTATTATGAAGCATTCAAAGATGATAACTTTGGAGAGCAAGAATATTGTAGTGGAATTGTGCCCCATTCTTATATACTTGGGTTTGCATCCCTTTGTCCTTGAAGCAACCATTAGTGTTATTTCCCAAGTTTTCCTTTGTCTTTGTGAGCTTGCCTTTGTATGGAGGATTAAAGTGGTGGAGGCCCAGGTGGAGGGACTCCGTTTCTCGATTTCAACGAGGTGCTAACATAGGTTTTCATCTGTATCTCTATTCATATTAATAGAAATATCCATTTCTCGTCCATTGCATGTGTAATTATGAATATTCTTATCCATGGATGTAATTACTTTGTTTATGTATTGGAATTTAACAAGCTAGATTAGACTCTAATGCTTTATGTATTTTATGATTGTATATTTGGTTGTTGTTGAGGGAAATTTGAAGGTACAATTTTGATTGAAAGATCAACGGGGATCTACTTTGAATGTCCAAAATAAGGTACGCTTCTTGTCCGTTAGTGTTAGTTTCGTTTATGTATTTAGCATGCTTCGAAATGGGTTTATTTCTGGCGTCATCCTGTTTGTTGTGGTCCACCCCAAGCCATAGGAAATCTTCTTCGTAGCAACAACCAAAATCATTCTAGAAAATCTAGATCCACCATGCAAACAATGACATATTTAGAGGAACAATTAACCATAATAGCTCTTTGTTAAGTGAAAACTTAAACAATTCAAAGAAATAGTTAACCATAATAACTATTTCTTAAGAGAAAACTTGAACAACTCAAAGAAACATTTAACCATAAAGTTCTTGCTTAAATGAAAAGTTTAGAATATACACCATTCACATCAACTAAAAAATAGTATATTAAAATATAGACTGATGTTATTTGAGGGACTATTGATAGTGATCTATTAAGCAATTTCAATTGTGGAATGCATAAATGGTGAATTCAGTTAGATTTCAATTATGAAATGCATAAATGGTAAATTCAGTTAGATTGTTGTTGATTAATAGTGTCAATTGTTAATTATGAATGGTGAATGCCATTGGCATGGATTGCAAACTTGGATTTTTGAATGTGAGGTTATGATTACTTACAGTATGATCCATGGCTGACAAAATTCTTTAGCTGATCCTTGTGCTTTTATTCAATTTAATGGTTGATTTGATCATTTTAATGGTTTCGTTGCCATTAATTGCATTGTAGATTGCATTCTTATGTTGGCTAATCCTTGTACTTTTAATTAGGTTAATGGTTGATTTGACCATTTTAATGGGTTGATTGTCATTTATTGCATTATTAGGGTTGGTTTGTGTATAACTATAGCAGGTGAAACTGAGCCATTGGGTGTGCTTAGTTTTGCAGGTGTAGATGGTATTGGATTCATGTTGGGCTTGCAACTTGGTAAAGTTGTCTCCGTATGTCATTTGATGGGTTTGATTTGATAGTGCAACAATACTCTTTGGTTAAACATTTTAGTATATTTTAAAGTGTGATCTATCTTTCAAGCAAAACATTACAGGTTGAGACATTGGCATGATGTTTTGTAAGGTTGGTCTATCAGGGATGTACAACCAAGCATAAAAGCTCAATTTTTGGACAGTTGTAAGCTCAATGGATTTATGGGCAATTTTTAAGAACTTTTGGACATTATGTATTTAATTAATTATATCTCTAAGTTATTTAACTAGTAGTTAAATTATTCAGTTTTTAGAGTTTTAATGTGATCACTTCTTTGATCACTAGTGGTTCCCGCACCACTTTTGGTGTCTTCCATGTATTCAAAACTCTAACCACAAAAACTTGATACATGTTGGTGGAAAGAACACTTACATGACTATTATCAAGGATGGGGAAAATGGCACAAAGACGAGTGGAAAGAACACTTACATGACTATTATCAAGGGGAGAAATGCCATGAAGATTGGTAGAAAGAACACTTGCATGAGTATTATCAAGGATAGGAGAAATGGCACAAAGAATATACTTTTTTTTTCAATTGGAAATATGCCAACACCTGTTATTCCAAAGAACTATTCCGAAGAATGAAGGTATGGACAAAATTACACGTCTAGTCAAACCATGACATAGTCAATACATAGAACTCAACAAGAGCATCATATCCCTTACATGAATTGAACCTAGGTGACGAGAGTAACAATCATTCCTTCCAACCAGCCAATACACAAAAGAATAGACTAAAAATCAAACTCGAAACTCCTCACGTCCGAAACGAGAATCATACCATTAGACCAAATGGCGTTACATTATGTTGACTTACCTTGTAAATTGTGGCTTTTTGAAGTGTCCGTAGAAACACAAATGAAAATATAAATAAATAAGACAAAGCAATACCCTGAACCGAGGTCAGAAATTGAATCTCTACCAGATTAAATAATCTACACATTGCACGTTGAGAATGAAAGCAATTGTGGAATCGCAGTTGCTTTGTATGTAAATAGAAAACAGAAGTGGGATTTGAACAGCAGAATGTGAAAGTATAAATAATCTGAACAAAACGTGAATTTCACAGATAATGTAAATCTTCAAGTGTGAACATCAAAAGTGGACGTGCCGGAGTGGTTATCGGGCATGACTAGAAATCATGTGGGCTTTGCCCGCGCAGGTTCGAATCCTGCCGTCCACGATCATGTTTTTCAGAAACGATTTATGTGTTTTTAATAGAATAATTTAGTACTTGTTAATTTTGGAGAATAATATTTCTTTAAAGTTTTGCATGCATAATTCATTTGACACAAACGTAAACGTAGCTTAAAACTTTCATTGATCTTATAAATCCGTTTTTCTCTTTATTACAATCTTTTCATTCTTTTCAGTTTTCATGATATGCTTGACATTTGTGAAAACATAGATAGTTGATATTAATTAAAGACTTGCGCTTCCATTCATTCCTAATTTAGTCACTAGTTATCGTTCCTAATTTAGTCACTAGTTATCGATTGGTAGGTCATTAGCCTATGCCTCACTTTGGGGTTGGCTTGCTAGGTGCTCATCCACAATGGGTTCATCAATTACAAAGTCGTGATCTGTTATTCATGGGAATATTTCTTAGGTTAAAAACAAGACCTTCGAAACGTAGGAATTAATTACCTTTCTATTCATTCTTAGTTTAATGACTAGTTATCAATAAGTAGGTCATTGTTGGATGCCTTACTCTCGGATTGGCTTACTAATCTATGAGTGCACATCCACAATGGGGTCACCAATTACAAAATCACTACGTGGGATGGTGGGGAAAGATACTATCCGTGATTGAAGCTTTGATAGTGCTTTTATGAGAGATTGACAAACAAAGTAGCCTTTCTTTATCAATCATTTTAAATGAATCGAAAATTGGTTAATCAAATAATACGAGTTGTTTCACTATCTTTTCTATATTATCTACAGTAAAGTCATACTTTTTTTTTAAAGTAAGGTCCAAAAGTTAAGTAACGCTTTGGTGATGACATGCTCATACTCATCGAGATCTTAAGAAAACCAAGGAAGTGAAAGGAATAACAGGTTTGTCTTTTTGTTAAAACTTGGAAATCATAAGAAATTCAACCCACAACTTTGAATAACAATAATTATTCCATATGAAGTAGAAAGTTTGTCATGGCCAATGATTTTGGGGTCCTGCAAAAAGGTTTATGTTCAGGTATAAATAGAATTTGTTTCTAGCTCTACCTTTAAAAGATACAACTCTTTGCATCTTATTAAGGTATTCTTTCATCATCATCTTTAAAGTAGAATAATTTTGTATCATTGCATTTATTATTCTCCTATGTAAGAAGAAAGAATTTTCTTAAATGAAATATCATGTGTTAGTTTTTTCCTTCAAGTTGGTGCCTACAAGCTTATATTATCGTTACCTTTACAATGGTCTAACTTATGAATGCATCATTTAGGATGTAATAACATTTTGCCTTCAAATCGGTGTCTACAAGCTTATATTGGCATTACCTTTACATTGATCTAACTTATGAAGGCATCATTTAGGATGTAATAACCCCCAATGGGATTAATACTAGAAATATATCTTGTTAGAAAATCAGGATCATATATTAATAACAATTATACAATTAAATTATTAAACAAGATGCAAATCTTAAACACATTACAAGAGAGACACAAATATAACGTGGTTCACCCAAGATGGCCTACGTCCACACAGAAATTTTCAGTCCTTTATTCTTATACCATCCAGCAAAATGAAGGGATACAACCTGCAGCAACCCTGTTCAAACTTCCTCTTCACAAGCTCACAACCTCTCTCACACAATCATAGGGGTTCTTTGCAATGCTACAATACAATACACAGCCGTATTACAATGCCTTCCTTTTATAAAGGGAATACCATGACAAAATACCACGGGTTACCCAAATACCATGGGCCCGTAAATCACCCATTATTGACCAAGTCATGACTCTGAAATTACAACATTTTACAAGGCATTTTTTCCTAAATTTTCGCTACCGGGGGCGACGCCCTTGAACCCTCGCTAGGAGAGTGCGATGACTATAGTGGGGGGGGAAAGCACTCCCACACCCCCTCATCAAGTGCTGGGATCCAAACACATCTAAAATAACATTTCTGAATCTGAAAGATCGAGCTCCACAACCAACAATCTCCTACTTGGAGACTGATCACAACAACTCCACCGTTGCTGGAATTGCTGGACTATGCTATGAAGCTTGGACTTGGAAAATTTCTCTTCTTCACCTTCATGCTTGAAGTCCAACTAAAACCGAGCAGGAACTCAGTTTCTCCCTGGTTACTACCTTTGTCAACATGTCTATAGGATTCTGGCTAGTATGTATCTTTTCCAACTTCAACAATTCATCTTCTAGAACAGATCTTATGAAATGGTACTTGATTTGTATATGTTTAGTCTTCGAATGAAATGTTGAGTTCTTTGCAACATGAATGGCACTCTGGCTGTCACTATACAACCTACTATTCTCCTCTTTCTTACCCATTCCTCCATGAACCTATGCAACCAAATCATCTCTTTACTAGCCTATGTAGCAGCAACATAATATGCTTTCGTTGTTGAAAGTGCAACAACCTTTTGCAGTTTCAAAATCCAACTTATTGTTGTTCCATCCACAGTAAAGACATACCATGTGGTGCTCCTCCTGTTGTCTTTATCACCAACCATATATGCATCAACATATCCCTGTAGAACAGTGTATGAACCTCCAAAACATAATGCACGAGAAGTGGTACCTCTCAAATACCTGAGAATCCATTGTACTGCTTTCCAGTGCTCTTTACCTGAATTGTTCATATACCTACTCACAATTCCCATTGCATGTGCAATATCTGGTCTTGTGCACACCATGGAATACATCAAGCTTCCAACTGCTGATGAATATGGAACCTTGGACATGTATTCTATCTCTTAATGTTTCTTGGCACATGTCTCCTTAATTAGATTGAAATGGCTGGCCAAAGGTGTACTAACTGGTTTTGCATTCTGCATTCTAAACCTCTCTAACACCTTTTCTATGTACTCACCTTGAGACGATGTCAATTTGCAATTTTTCTTGTCTCTTGTTATTCTCATACCAAGGATTTGTTTTGCAACACCCAAATCTTTCATCGCAAATGATTTAGCTAGTTTCCTTTTGAACACATTTATATCCTACATGTTAGACCCTACAACAAGCATTCCATCCACATAAAATAACAATATAACATATCTTCCATTATCTAGCCTCTTGAAATAAACACAATGGTTAGAATGGCATCTACTATAACCTTATTCTGTCATAAACTTATCAAATTTTAAATACCACTTCATTGGATCTTCCTTTGGGCCATACAAGCTCTTCTTCAACCTGAAAACCTAATTCTCCTTCCCTTTGACCTCATACCCCTGTGGTTGCCGCATATTGTTGGTAATAACTCCCGATTCGATTCTCATTTCCAATGCAAATGCCTATATTTATACAAAGTACATGGCGGTTGGGTTTCACCTTCCGCTCAGCCTNCTGCAAACCTAATTCTCCTTCCCTTTGACCTCATACCCCTGTGGCTGCTGCATATAAATCTCTTCCTCCAAATCCCCATGGAGAAATGTTGTTTTTATATCTAATTGTTCAAGATGCAAATCTTCTACCACCACTAGACTTAAAATAGTCCTACTTGAAGTCATTTTAACAACAGGAGAAAATATTTCATCAAAGTCTATACCTTTGTTTTGTGCAAACCCCTTTACAACAAGTCTAGCCTTGTACCGATTATTTCCTCCATCTTCTTCCTTCAACCTATAAACTCAATTATTATGCAATGCTCTTTTTTTCTGCAGGAAACTCAACCAAATCCCATGCCTAGTTTCTTACCAATGAGTACATCTCCTCATCCATGCCTTGCTCCCACTTCTTTCTAGTTTCTGCATGCATTGCCTCTTCATAACATTATGGTTCACCAGAACCAGTCATCAATAAATAATACAGTGAAGGAGAGTATCGTTCAGGGGGTCTACTTAACCTGGTAGATCTTGTTACATTTGCAGGAGTTTGAGGTACATGTTGTTGCTCTTGATTTTTTAGTTCCTTTGGAACTTCATTTTCTTTGATTTCATCCAGCACTGTGTACTATGTGTTTTCCTTTTCTTTTTTCTTTCCCTGCAACTGATCTTTGTACATAACATTTTCATTGAATACTACATCTCTACTCCTAATGATTTTGTGATTTTCATAATCCCATAAGCGATAACCAAAATCATCAACCCTGTATCCAATAAAGGTACATTTCTTGGATTTCGCCTCAAGCTTTGCTCTATTTTCTTTATCAATATGGATAAATGCTTCACAACCAAAAGTTCTCATAAATGAGTAGTTTACCTTTTTACATGTCCATGCCTCCTCTATAATTTCACCATCCAAAGCACTTGAAGGCCCTATTTTTATTAAACAAACAACAATATCTACAACATCAGCCCAAAACTGTAAGGGCAGCCTTGCATGCAATCTCATACACCTTGCATGCTCCATGATCATTCTATTCATCCTTTCTGACACACTATTTTCTAGTGGTCTTCCAGGGACTATCTTTTCTCTGCGAATCCCACTGTATGAACAGTAACTATCAAACTCCTTGCTACAGTACTCACCTCCATTATCATATCTAAGAAATTTTAACCTTTTTCCTGTCTCATTCTCAACCAAGGCTTTCCACTTCTTAAAAGTAGCAAACACATCATATTTATGTCTAATGTAATAAACCCAAGTTTCCAAGTTGCATCATCAATAAAAGTAACATAATAATGAGAGCCACCAAGAGATTGTACCTGAGGCGGTCCCCATACATATGTCTGCACAAGCTCTAACTTTTCACTCTTCTTCTGGTTCCCAACCCTGAGAAATCTAACCCTCTTTTGTTTTCCATAAACACAATTCTCACAGAATTCCAAACTTACCTGCTTCAAATTTGGAAGCAATTTCCTTGAGTGGATAATTTGCATCCCCTTTTCACTCATGTGGCCAAGCCTATGATGCCACAATGTTTCACCAGTTTTTGTGGAACCTGTAGAGATAGAATAATCAATATTATGAGGACATATATACAACGTACATATCTTATCTCCTTTTTTATTACCAGTGCTCCTTTAGTGATCTTCCACCACGTTTTTCCAAATGTAGACAAACAACCATTGTCTCCCAACTATCTTGTTGAGATCATATTTCTTTTCACAATAGGAATATGCCTTACATCTTTTAGCAGCCATTCATTTCCATTATTTAACTTAATCCGTACCTTACCCATTCCAACAATTTTACATTATTGATCCTCCCCCAGTAAAACATGTCCAAAACCATCTAGAACATGATTATGAAAGAATTTCCTATGGGGTGTAGCATGACATGAAGCCCCTGAATATACTACCCAGTAATCACTAGTATTGTCGAATGCAATAATCAAAGCATCTTGTAACACATCACATGCTACATTTTCTTCTTGAGTAGTCTCTTGCTTTTCGTCTCCTTTCTTCTTTGGATCTCTGTAGTTTCTTCAAATGTCCTCTCTTACCGCAGTTCCATCACTCTATCTTTCCAAATCTAGACTTGGATCTGTCATTTCAATACTTTTTGCAATTACCTGGGCTCCTTCCTCTCTCCTTTTGTCTCCCCTTGCTCTCCATGGTCAATGCATTACCTGATGTCTCACCTGTGCTTTTTCTTCGCATTTCCTCGCTAAGAATAACACCAATAATATCATCAAATTTAAGAGTGTTTGAACTAAGGATAGAGTTACTTACAACCATGACCAAGCTATTCCAACTTTCTGGCAATGAGCACAAGATTAGAAGATCCCTAACCTCATCATCAAAGTTCACTTTTACAAAACTTAGCTGAATAGTAAGCGTATTAAATTCATTTAAATGGTCCGCAACAGATCCACCTTCTGACATCTTCATATTAAATAAACGCTTCATTAAAAATACTTTGTTGGAAGCCGAGGGTTTTTCATAGAGCTTAGCCAATGCGCTCATCACACCCTATGTTGTCTTTTCTTCTGAGATATTGAAAGCCATTGACGAAGCTAGGCACAACCGTATTGTTCTCATAGCCTTTATGTCAAGTGTAACACCCCGGTTTTGACCCTGTTTTCATTAAAAATGTATATGGTGTATATATTGTAAGTAATCATGGTGTGGAGCTAAAGGAAAAATCCCCACCATCGATTTAGCATTTTATGTTTCAGCAATTAAAAATCGTTGCCGATGGTATTTTTGTGCTAGCCGGCACATTATAATTTTGGACATCATGTAAATATGCAATTTAATTTAAAACCCACAACCAACTATGTCTATGCAACATTAAAAGAGATGGGGTCATGATTTCCTCATAATAAAGAGGGGGGAATATTTAACCTTTGGGGCCAATGGGGAAAAGCCAAATGTCAAAGGGAGAACCCATGAAACAGTCAACTACCTTTCTTGTCTCATTGACCCAATAATTTAATTCTTCCAGAAATTGGTTGAAGTAGTTATTGCATGGGGATGGGAAAAGTATGGGTAGGAAATTCGAATTGGGAGAAAACCCATTTTTGACTTTTGGGGCAATAAAACACCCAAAAGGCATGCCCATTTGGTCATACACCCACGTTTTCCATTTTTCCTCACCATTCTCCTTCATGTGGGCTTCCTTCATGCAGTTGAAGCTTCATGTGTGTTCATCCTTCACGTTGGGAGTCATTTTCCTCATTTTTTGCATGCCTAGAAATTCGTTTTGGTATTGTTCAGTAAGTGGGAAAGGAAGATTTATGTTTTCCCTGCATTTTCATGGATTCTTCAATGGCTGGAAACCATTTTTACCTTACTGAGTGGCCAAGAATCTAGATTCACGTTTTTTGGGTTTATAGCATTCGTTTTGGCTCCCGCATTGCCATAGTCACCCTTAGAAATCATAAATGTGATTTGGGTTTTTGCAGAGGTCGATTTTGTCTCTATAGTGTCATTAAACGATTGTTGAGATCATATTTCTCTCCTTGGTGTTTTTCTCCATCTGTTAATCTGTTTTTGGGTTTCCCAACATTTTTCTAAGGACCGACAATTGGTATTTTGTTGTATGTGCACCCTTTCCTTGGTCTGAATTGTTGTGCTCCTTGATTTGGTCTGAATCTGGTTAGGAGTGGAAGAGGTAAACTGCTTGATAAATCTAGTGCATGAGGAACCTCACTGAGGGATCTTGAGGGTTGATTATTCCTTACAACACATCCTGAATAGAACTTGAAGGGAATGCATAGCCTGAGGGACTATACAACAAAGAAGGGATTGATTCCTTGTGTTGGGTGTGTATGTGTTGGGAAAGCCAAGTCAGATCTTGTGCAGGTGTCCATAGCTCTATGGTTGAGCTCACTAGCTTAACAAACAAGCCTTTCCATCCGTTTGGCAACTTGATAGACCCAAACATAGTTTTGGCTTGGCTGAGTGTTAAAATATCTTTGGCTATGTGTGAGCCTACTTAGTTTCCTTATTCCTTGTGGGAATCATGCCCAGCTCGAGGTGGCAGTGTTGCTGAGAGATTAAGGAGCACACTGGCCTATGGTTGGGTGGAACGTTGCAGCAACATAGCTTGTTGCGGGACGATCTTCTTCATAAGATAAGTATTCTTATGTTTAAATCTCTGCATTTACATTTGATAATGAATTACAATGAACATGTGAATCAATGGAATGGATTTGCTTCCACTGTGTGTTAAACATTAATGCATCTATGCATGTTATTACTTCAATGCATTTCATTCAATGTTCATGGGGCTAGTTTTCCGTGTAGATAATATTACGGTAGCGTCCTCTTCGTCGATCGAAGGGTTGGGGACGTTACAGTGTGGTATCAGAGCCTCGGGATTGCAATATTGGGCCTCTATGGGCCAAGGAAATCAGCTAACAAAGGCAGAATTAACCCATGTTGAGAACTGGCTAACAGGGAGAATTTCAAAAAAAATTCTAAGTATGGAAAATATCGGATGACTTAGTTGAGTCCATCCGATACATTGGATGACTTAGGCAAGTCCATCCGACAAGGAAACCAAAGTAGAGAGAAAATTTTCGAAAATTTTCTAAGTTTGGATATTTCACTCATCGACTCGTAGAGATCAGTTTTGCCGATGGTCTCAACTGGGTGGAGCCAATGGTCTCGGCTGGGTTGAGCCGATACATCGGCTAACAAACCCAAAACCTAGCCGACAAGGATAACGGAAAGAAAAATTTTGAAATTTTTTCTAAGTGTCAAAATCATCAGAAGATGTTTGTTGAAGCAGATCCAAGGTGTCGCAAGGCTCGCTAGAAGGGAGCCGACACGGCGGCAGAAAGAGGAAGAGGAGAAGAAAATTTTGAAAATTTTTCTAAGTATAGGAAATCTCAGGAAAAAAATTTCGATGTCGCTTGGGAGAAGCTCTCCAAGGCATCTCCGAAGAAGTTTTCCGATGCGCATCAGAAGAGAAAATAAGATCGATCTGTTAAGGAGTCGGAAGAGAAAAGAAGATCGATCCGATAAGGCTTCGGAAGAGAAAATAAGATCGATCCAATAAGGCATCGAAAGAGAAAAGAAGATCGATCCAATAAGGTGTCAGAAGAGAAAAGAAGATCGATCCGCAAAAGCGGCGGAAGAGAAATGAAGATCAATCTTCCGAAGCATCAAAAGAGAAATGAAGATTCACCCGACACGTTGGAAGAGTTTTCAACAATTACCCGATGAAGCGGATGACTCGTCAGAAGTGATCCGATCGGATGAGTTTTCTGAGTTCATCCGACACATTGGGTGAGAAACCTAAGTTTTTGTCGATCGGATGGGAAAAGCCGAGTTTCTAGAAACAGATTTTCAGTAGTTTTTCAATGGAATTACAGGGACCAAAAAGATGAAAAATGGCAGTGATCTTAAGCCACAAGGGGGCAAGCCCCCTGACCCCCGTCATTCCCCTGAGACTGTCGTCCTTGGTGAAAAGAAAATTATGTGTTTTGACAAAGTTGTCAATATAGTATTTTCCAAATGCAGGTAAGTAATTATGAACTCATGAGATTGTTACACAGCTAACAATTGTGTTTATTAACACATTTTGCAGAACTATAGTCACCTTCAAAGGCAACATTCCGCATAAAGCAGTTTCAAAAATTCATTCTTGGTTGGGCCAAGATGAGAATCGATGACATGAATGATGCACGGGACTCCTATGAGTTCGAGGAAGATGCTATGGGAGAAAATGTCAGAGTTGTAAATGACAAGACAAAGTCCAATGGGAGGAGAAATCAAGAGGCTCCCCTGGATATTGCAGCCACCATGAGGAGCCTAAGGGTGGAGTTGCAAAGTTGCAGAGAAGACCATGAAAGAATGCTTAAGGCTCAACAAGATCAAAATCAAATAAATGCAGCTATACTGCAAAGTTTGACAGACATCCAGGGACAGATAAACTCTGAGCATGAGATAGCTAATCCAGAAAGAAGCAGGAGTAGTGCTAAGGGAGATTCCCATAAAAGGTCCCATGTCTCCAAGAGGGCTTCTAGGGACAGAAGGAATACTCCAGAATGGCATACCAGTGGGTCATCTGATTCTGAAAAACCCAGTGGCGATTCAAGCTCTCCATATCCCAGGAATAAGAGGAGGAGATGTTACAAGAACAATTCACGAGATGAATTCAAAAAGGCAAGGCCTCCTACTTTTAATGGTGTGGTCAAGACTGGTCAAGAAGTTGAGGCTTGGCTTCTTGGGATGAGGAAGTATTTCCAAGTTCAAGACTACTCCGGAAATATGAAAGCAAGGTATCTATATTCAATTTGACTAGAAGAGCATCCATATGGTGGGAACACCACATATAAGTAAAGAAGGTTAATGAAAGAAGAATTGTGTGGAAAGATTTCAAGAAATACTTCAAGCAAAAGTACCTCTCTGACAGGAACTATGATGATAAGATTAAAGAATTCCATGAGCTGAGATTGGGACAACAGACAATGGAAGAGTATGCAAATAAGTTCTTGGAACTATTGAGGTATGTCAGGTACATCAAAGATGAAAAAGTGAAAATCCAACGTTTCCTGAGTGGATTTCCTCAATCTTACAAAGACAGAATTGAGTTTTATGAACCTAGAACTCTTGAAGAAGCAATAAGGAAAGCTAAGTATTGCTATGAGCAAAGCAAAGGAAAATCTGATTATCATAAGACATGGAAGGACAAAAAGAATGAGAAGTCTGACCAAAGGAAGAAAGGTTTCAAACCTTCTAACTTCAGGAATCAGCAGAAACAACCATCACAAGCTGAGAATCAGCCAACCAGAGCGATGGGAGAAAAGCCTAGAGATCCACAGCAGAACAGAGAACCTCTCCAATGTTGGAAATGTGGAGGGCCCCACATGCGCAGGAATTGTCCACTTGAGAATGAGAGTGCAAGTCCAGCTTACAACATTCAAGAAGCAGAAATAGTGGGTCAAGTAGCAAGGGTTGTCCCTAGGATTTATGCAGCACTGAAGGACCGCCAGGCAGATCACCAGTCAACTATGGTTGAAGTTGCAAGTAATATTGATGAGCAATATGTTTCTATTTTGATTGACCCTGGTTCTACTCACATTTACATTACCCCTAGAGTAGTGGAGTTTTGTGCCTTTAAGAAAGTAAAGCATAGCAAATATTGGTTAGTTCAACTAGCCACTGGAACTAAGAGAAAGGTTAGTGAAGTGGTAGAGAAATGTCCATTGGTCATGAATGGATTGGTCACTTTTGTAGATATGAATGTTCTACCACTTGGTTCCTATGATGTTCTCATTGGAATGGATTGGTTAGAAGCTCACAGAGTAAATCTTGATTGTTATAATAAGGCTTTTGAGTGCTTGGATGAAGAAGGAAACTCAAGGATTGTGAAAGGCATTCCAAAGGAGATTTCTGTAAGGCATATTTTCGCATTGCAGTTGAAGAAATTCTGTAGGAAAGGTTGCCAGTTGTATGCAGCTCATATTTTAGAGGAAACAGAGAATGAAACTCCTAGGTTAGAGGACTTTCATGTGTTGCAAGAATTTAGGGATGTGTTTCCTGATGAGATTCCAGGGCTTCCTCCAAAGAGGGGCATTGATTTCACAATTGAACTTGTGCTAGGACCAGCACCAGTGTCTAAGACACCCTATAGGATGAGTACACCAGAAATGCTAGAGTTGAAAATTCAACTGCAAGAGTTGTTGGAAAAGAAGTTTATCTAACCAAGTGTGTCTCCTTGGGGAGCACTAGTTCTGTTTGTAAAGAAGAAATATGATACACTTAGGTTGTGTATTGATTACAGACAGCTAAACAAAGTCATTCTGAAGAATAAATATCCTTTTCCTAGGATTGATGGCCTCTTTGATCAAATGAGAGGAGCAAAGGTATTTTCCAATATTGACTTGAGGTCTAGTTACCATCAGGTGAGAATAAAGGATGAAGACATTCATAAGACAACCTTCATAACAATGCATGGACATTATGAGTTTGTAGTGGTACCATTTGGTCTCACAAATGCACCAGCTACATTTATGTGTCTCATAAATAGTGTCTTCAGCAGGTATTTCGACAAGTTTTTCCTTGTTTTCCTTGATGACATTCCTATTTATTCTAAGAATGAGGAAGAGCATGAAAATCATTTGAGATTGACATTGCAATTACTCAGGGAACATCAGTTGTATGCAAAGTTGAGCAAGTGTGACTTCTATAGAGATAGAATTTAGTATTTGGGTCACATTATCCCAGAAGAGGGTATATCTCTGGACCCTGAAAAGATTGAAGCCATTATGAATTGGCCCACTCCAAGAAATGTGACAGATGTAAGGTATTTTATGGGACTTGCAGGATTCTACAGGAGATTCATTGAAGGATCCTCCAAAGTTGCACATGCCATCACTTATTTGCAAAAGAAGGGGATAAAGTTTGAATGGACATCGAGGTGTGAAGAAAGCTTCCAACAATTGAAGAATCTTCTCATTAGTACACCGGTATTGAAAGTTGCAGACCCAAAGAAATATTTTGTGGTGTGTACCGATGCATGTGGACAAGGGCTTGGAGGATTTCTTATGCAAGACAACCACGTGATATGTTACGAGTCAAGAAAGTTGAAGGAGGATGAGAAGAACTATGCCACTCATGATCTAGAACTTGCAGTCATAGTACATGCTCTCAAAATGTGGAGGCATTACTTGACGCGAAGAACATTTGAGCTAAGGACAAACCATTGTGGTTTGAAATATTTGTTTGATCAGCCTACTCTAAATGCTAGGCAAGCCAGATGGCTGGAGTTTTTATGTGAGTTTGATTTCGAAATCAAGCACATAAAAGGAAAAGAGAATAAGGTAGTTGATCCGCTCAGCAGAAAGGTGCAGGAAATGCATGTGGCATCTCTTAGTATTTTCCAATCAGATTTGAGGCAACAGATTGTTAATCATACTGTTGTAGATGAACCGTATGAGCAAGTACAAGACAAATTGCAGCAGCAAAGTCTTGAGAAGAGGTATGAGGGATATAAGTTGGAAGAAGATGGGCTTCTTACTTATAAAGGTAGAATTTATATTCCAAATGTAGCAGATTTGAGGAGAGTTGTTATGGATGAAATCCATCAAGCTCCATATTTTGGTCACCCAGGATATCTGAAGACAATTGCTACAACCAAAAAGCAGTACTTTTGGCCAAGAATGAAAAAGGACATGGCTGAATATATTTAAAGGTGCATGAAATGTCAGCATGTGAAGGTTGAGCATCAACACCCAGCAGATTTGTTGCAGCCTTTGCCAATTCCAGAATGGAAATGGGAAGTTATTTCCATGTATTTTATTACAAGATTGCCATTGACTTGGAGACAACATGATTCCATCATGGTTGTGGTGGACAAATTGATGACGGAAGCACATTTCATACCAGTTAAGTCTACACATAAGACTGATGACATTGTAAAGATCTTCATGAAGGAGATTTTCAAATTGCATGGATTTCCTAAGGCAATAGTCTCTGACAGAGATGTCAAGTTCACTTCCAATTTTTGGAAGGGGTTGTTTGCAGATTTGGGTACAAAGTTGAACTTCAGCACTGCTTACCATCCTCAGACTGATGGGCAGAAAGAGAGAGTTAATTAAGTGCTTGAATACATGATTCGCATGTATGTGATGGACAAACCAACCAAGTGGGAAGATTATTTACACTTGGTAGATTTTGCTTATAACAATGGATAGCAAGCATCCTTGGGAATGAGCCCGTATGAAGCTTTGTATGGCAAAAGGTGTAGGACACTAATGACTTGGGATAATCCAGTGAACAGGGTTGATCCAGAATTGCTCAAGGAGATGGAGCAGGAGGTTGTAAATATCAGACAGAATCTGAAAGCATCCTAGGACAAACAGAAAAGCTATCCAGATAAGCATAGGGTGAGCAAATAGTTCAGTGTTGGGGATCATGTTTACCTCAGAGTGAGGGAAAAGAAGAGTTCCTTGAAGCTTGGAAGTTGTGCCAAGCTGTCACCTAGATATTGTGGCCCGTTTGAATTGCTTGAAAGAATAGGGCCAGTTGCATATAGACTTGCATTACCTGCTAGAACTAGAGCTCATAATGTTTTTCATGTTTCTTTGCTTAAGAAATATGTACATGATCCTAACCATGTGATAAATTAGGGTGTGATCCAGGTGGAACCCAAGGGAGAGTTCCAAATCGAGCCAATGCGCATCCTCGACAGGAAGGTCACAATGCTCCGGAACCGAGCCATAGGGCAGGTAAAGGTGCAATGGGAGCACTACGGCCCTGAAGAGGCTACATGGGCGCTGGAGGATGCCATGCGATTGGCACATCCATTTTTGTTCAATTCTGCGAAGCACTGAAGCAGTACCAGTGTAGTGTTTTGTTCAATTTTGTAAAGCACTGAGGACAGTGCTGTTGAAGAGGGAGGGGAATGTAACAACCTGGTTTTGACCCCGTTTGCATTAAAAATGTATATGATGTAAATATTGTAATTAATCATGGTGTGGAGCTAAAGGCAAAAGCCCCACCATCGATTTAGCTTTTTATGTTTCGGCGATTAAAAATCGTTGCCGATGGTATTTCTGTGCTAGCCAGCACATTATAATTTTGGACATCATGTAAATATGCAATTTAATTAAAAACCCACAACCAACTATGTCTATGCAGCTAGTAAAAGAGATGGGGGCATGATTTCCTAAGGATAAGGAGGGGGAAATATTTAACCTTTGGGCCAATGGGGAAAATCCAAATGTCAAAGGGAGAACCCATGAAACAGTCAACTACCTTTCTTGTCTCATTCACCCAATCATTTAATTCTTCCAGAAACTGGTTGAAGTAGTTATTGCATGGGGATGAGAAGAGTATGGGCAGGAAATTCGAATTGGGAGAAAACCCATTTTTGGGGGAAAACGTTTTTTACTTTTGGGGCAAGAAAACACCCAAAAGGCATGCCCATTTGGTCATACACCCATGTTTTCCATTTTTGCTCACCATTCTCCTTCACGTGGGCTTCCTTCATGCAGTTGAAGCATCCTGTGTGTTCATCCTTCACGTTGGGAGTCATTTTCCTCATTTTTTGCATGCCCATAAATTCATTTTGGTATTGTTCAGTAAGTGGGCAAGGAAGATTTATGTTTTCCCTGCATTTTCATGGATTCTTTAATGGCTTGAAACCATTTTTACCTTGCTGAGTGGTGAAGAAGCTAGATTCACATTTTTGGGGTTTATACCATTTGTTTTGGCTCCCGTATTGCCATAGTCACCCTCAAAAATCAGAAATGTGATTTGGGTTTTTGCAAAGGTCGATTTTGGCTCTATGGTGTCATTAAACAATTGTTGAGATCGTATTTCTCTCCTTGGTGTTTTTCTCCATCTGTTAATCCATTTTTGGGTTTCCCAACGCTTTTCTAAGGACCAACAATTGGTATTTTACTGTGTGTGCACCCTTTCCTTGGTCTGAGTTGTTATGCTCCTTGATTTTTTTTGAATCTGGTTAGGAGTGGAAGAGGTAAACTGCTTTATAAATCTAGTGCATGAGGAACCTCACTAAGGGATTTTGAGGGCTGATTATTCCTTACTACACATCCTGAATAGCACTTGAAGGGAATGTATAGCCCGAGGAACTGTACAGCAGAGAAGGGGATGATTCCTTGTGTTGGGTGTGTATGTGTTGGGAAAGCCAAGTCATATCTTGTGCAGGTGTCCATAGCTCTATGGTTGAGCTCACTAGCTTAGTAAACAAGCCTTTCCATCCCTTTGGTAGCTTGATAAACCCAAACATAGTTTTAGCTTGGCTGAGTTTTAACATATCTTTGGTTATGTGTGAGCCTGCTTAGTTTCCTTATTCCTTGTGGGAATCATGCCCAGCTCGAGGGTGGCAGTGTCATTGAGAGATTAAGGAGCACACTGGCCTATGGTTGGGTGGAACGTTGCAGCGACATAGCTGGTTAAGGGACGATCTTATTCATAAGATAAGTATTCTTGTGTTTAAATCTCTGCATTTACATTTGATAATGAATTACAATGAACATGTGAATCAATGGAATGGATTTGCTTCTGCTATGTGTTAAACATTAATGCATATGTGCTTGTTATTACTTCAATGCATTTCATTGAATGTTCATATTCGTCGGTTGGAGGGTTGGGGACGTTACATCAAGAACCTCCCATTCTTCATCCTTCATATTTGTCGGTTGTTTTTTTTTTTGCCTAATGATAGGTATAGATCCTTCTGGTATAGATAGTCCTCCATTTGCATCTTCCATAACTGGTAGTTTTGGCTATTAAATTTCTTGATCCTAAACTTTCCTTCTTCTTCCATTGCTCCCACTCCAACCATGAACTCTTCTTTCCTGCGAGTTTACCATCCAAATAGACATTTTGGCTCTGTTACCAATTGTTAGAAAAACAGGATCGTGGAGCAATAACAATTATACAATTAAATTATTAATTAAGATGCAAATATTAAACACATTATAAGAGAGACACATATATAACGTGGTTCACCCAAGATGGGATACATCCACACAGAAATTGCTAGTCCTTTATTCTTATACCATCCAAAAAAATGAAGGGATACAACCTGCAACAACCCTGTCGCACTTCCTCTTCACACTCTCACAGTCTCCCTCACACAATCACAGAGATTGTTTACAATGCTACAATATAATACACAATTGTATTACAATTCCTTCCTTTTATAAAGGGAATACCATGGGAAAATACCACAAGTTTCCCCAATACCATGGGCTCATAAATCGCCCATTATTGACCAAGTCATGACTCTGAAATTACAACATTTTACAAGTCATTTTTTCCTAAATTTTCTCTATGTGGGCACTTCTCCCGAAACCCTGTCAGGGGGGGATCCAAAACCAGTCCTCGCCCCCCCTGGACCCCCATGATGACTATAGTGTAGGGGAAATCCCCCCCACATCCCCCCATTAGGTGTTGGGATCCAAACACGGCTAAAATAACATCTCTGAATCTAGAAGATCATGCTCCACAACCAACATTTATGAATATACCATGTCATATTGGGACATATAGAGTCTAGCATTGAACACTTATAGAGTCTAAATATGGACATAAAGATGGAATATATCATCTCATCTTGGGACATATAGAATCTACATATACCATTATTCTTGAAGATGGAAGTTTAGGAAATACAAGTAAACAATCAATGAGTTATAGTTAAAATAACAAATGGATCAGTGGTCTAGTGGACCCTAGCAATAGGATTATGATCCAATGCGAACTAGCCACCACCAACACAAGGATGGATCGTATTCCAATAGACCTCGTTCTAAATGAATTGAGTTGGAGTCATCCCTGGAGAGATGTAAACCCTTGGTCATTGGCTACAGGGAAATAATATCGGTAGGTAAGGATACAAGGAACTTGGTTACTTGAATGTAACTGGAGTATCAAAGGACCACAAGCCATGTTTAAACCATGCATCGTCTTTGGTATCCTGTTGTTTTCTCAAGAGAACTTTTGGTTGAGATGATATCATTTGTTATCGATACATGAGTGCATGTTGCTCTAGGAGTGTCTTGTTTGTCCATTAGCTGAGTTTTTTCTTTTCCTTCCCTTAGTAGTCGATATCACTCCACTAATATCAAGATCTTGGTGGGATGAATTCACCAAGAAATGCAACAAAATATTCATTGGTCGTGCTACTTCTTGAATTGGGAAAGAGAAAAATGTGAGCCAACCTAAAGGGATCAAGCATGGCTAGCAATGCAGTAGCGATCAACAAAAGTAATTTCTTGCAATTGATTGGTTAAATACTTGTTTCTATTTCACTTATTTGATTTCAAGTTTAGTTGGGAAACAGACTCAATAAAATCAAGTCTTTAGAGGATAAGTCGGGTGAAACAACCAAGGTATCTAGTTGAGTGCTTAAGATTCTTCCTAATATTCACCAATGGCATGTGCATCCAAGCTTGATTGAGATAGAAATAGATATAAATGATACACGTGATGGTTTGCAACATTTGAGTTGGTATCTATTTTGAATGAATGATAGAACTAGTAAGCATATCACAACCACAAATCATGATATTCATGTCGTACTTATGCATCTAAGTCAGTAAATAGAAGAACCCAACTAGCAAAGTATAACTAGAAGAGAGGAACTTAAATGTATAGCACCATACCTGCAACACTGAGACCTTTTCCTACTCATAGGTACAACTAGAATCTGATTGGAATTTTTCCCTTTATGAAAATGTTAGGCTTGTTCATGTTGTTTAAAATATCTTATGAATAAATGAATGTAGTGCTTCACAAATTCAATTTGAAAAACAATAATAATGAAGGTGGTGCTTCGAAAAGGTAGTGAGGTGGTGTCTTATCCGAACTTAGGTAACCAAGAAAACCAAAAAAAATGTACTACCAAACCAATACTTAGTAGCATCATTATCCAAACTTAGAAAGTTTGGCAATGCACCACCACAAAGGAAACTTAGGACATCCTAAAATTGAAAATATACTCACCTCAACAAGAGGCGAAATAATAGGTAAAACTTCTTAATTGAAGGATATAAATGTTAGGATATTTAGACAGTTAGGAGATAGTTAAGATCAACTTGTTCTAATATGTATTTAGGTAAAGCATGTTTCTTTAGTATGCATTTGTACTTATGTAATTTGATGATCAAAATATGTTCTAAACATAAAATGATCCAACAATTCATATTCTCCTTGGTCTTAATGGCTAATTGGTCTTAATGGCTAATTTGATCCATGGCTTAACACCCAATTGGTCCATATTCTCTATTAAATAGCATGGAGAGTCATTCACTTATGATTGATAGTGAGAAAATCACATGCAAATAGATTTCATTTGCATTAATATATTGCCTCAAGTAGCTATTTAGTAGGGGCCATGGATTATTTCCCTCTCTAGCGGTTTTAACCACATAAAAGGTGAGTAAAAGAATTGATGTGTTGATATATGATATATTTTTGTGAGTGGTTGCTTAATTTGTTCGACCTATGTAGAAATACCCTATTTTAGTCAAACATGCTATCAAAGTTCTTATGAAGACCCACTGCCCTTGTTGATGAAGATATTAAATTGTGTAACTGTGCCCATCAAACAATTTTTGGATTCTATTATTTTTGTACATTTTTGGGTTGAGAGAGTTGTTTTGTTGCATTCAAAGCATTGCTTTCAGCTGGAAATGTTTTTGTTTCACTTGAAAAGGTTTTCATTGTTTTCCCAAGATATGACCATAATCAAATTCAAAAGTATATTGTTTACATTTACATATTAGTTTTTCTAAATCTTTCTCATATTGTTTCATATTTTAGTTTGGTTTTTTTATTTTATTTCCAATTTGTTTCTTTTTCAATATGTATATTTTATTTTTAGTATGTACTTTGTGCAAACTTGGGAAAATTAAAAACAGAGTGGAAAGGGTTTTCTTGACCACATATGCTCATTGTTATGTGCCTTGTGTGAACTCAATAAACCAAAAACATAGAGAATACTTGCATTTTTCGAGTAATCTAACCAAGATCTAATTCCAAACTTTAGAATTTATGTTTGTTGTTTGTGTGTGTCTATTTAAAAGTGTTTTGTGGACAAAAACAATTGTTCTTTGGTAGGCACACTCTTCCACAACAACAACAACAACAACACCTTAAATCTCTTTCTTAACATTATTATATTTGTTGTTTAACGCACTTGGTTGAAAGTTACTTTATTAAGTAAGAGGTCTCAAGTTCATGTCTCTTTTTTATTAATATATTTTTTGAACAAATTCATGCAACTTTAATTTATAAAGTAATTTCATAGTAAAATCATTTCTCACTTGTTTTATAAAACTGGGTCACTTATTTTAAAATGTAACTTATTTGTAAAGATGAACTTATAGGAAAAGTTAGTGAAAGGGGGGATTATTTATTACTCAGGAGCCTCATTGTACACCCATCACCATGTGGATCAAACTCTACTTGCCACGTGAATCCCTCGTTCCATTTTACGCCTTCCTTCAAACTGGCATAACTTTGACATCCAAAGTTTGTTTTTAATGCCATTTTTTAAAACTAACTATTTTTTCAATAGATTTGCATCTAAACCATCATTTTTTGTTGTTGAAGCCTTATTATCTACATGTTATAATATGGTTATCCCAAGTGATCTTTTGCTTACCAATTCCAACTACTTCTCATAGAAATTCCATATGGAGGATTTACTATGAAGTAAGGGACTTTACTAGGTTATCTTGAGAACATAAATTGCCCATCTTAAGGAATTAAAGAAATCCAAATGGGGTAATAAAAATGATGAAGCACATAGATTAATCAGGATGTCCATCTTTCGTAATCTTGAATTTCACCTTCAAATGATTGAAACCCCATATGCAACATGGAAAAAGTTGGAAGTTGAGTTTGGTAAACCAACTTGACAACCAATTAATTTCCTTAAATCCTAATGATTTCTTGTGAATTGGATATTTTTTATCTAAGTTCAAAAAACTTACACTTTAACTTGTAAAATGTTAAATATCGAAGACAAATGGCCAACTCATATGTGTTATTCTTGCTAAGCTTGCCATTTCTTATTATTTTTTGCATATACTTTTCATTCCACTAGAGAAGCTCTTATTGGTCAAGGGGCTACTTATCAAATTCCCTATTTTGAATCTTTTTACAATTATTTGATCAGGGTGTAAGATAAACACTTGAATTTTGGCGTGATCAACACTATAGGTGCATTTGACAAAGCCTGAGTAGCACAACAAAAGGATAAATCTAAGACTCAAAAAAATCAACACTCTCGCAACAATAAAAAAAGACAAGGGTCCCAAACCCTATCACCCAACTCCTCCTTTCAATGGTGATAAAGAGGTGAATATGTTAACACTAAATTTATCACTTAGTGCATTGCATAGGGTATGAAGATGCAACATATTGTTCCATACACACTGCAACAAAATCATGTTGCTAGGAAAAAGAATCGCAGATTAAAGGAAATGGAAAATTATATGATCCAATCTAAGGGATTAAATCCTCTTTTTGGGTGAAAGCCATTAACTGTGCCAATTACATAGTTAATTGCACTTCCAAAAAGGATTTTAAAAATATCACATTGAAATAAGTATGGACTAAAATTAAACCAGATGTAAGCCACTTTCATGTGTTTTCTAGTGAAGCATGGGCATACCTTCCTAATAAAAAGAAAGAAGCATTCCAACCTAAGTTTGAGAAGTGCATTTTGTTGTATATTCTGAAGATGTAAAAGGTTATAGACCTCTTCAATCTCATTCCAATGAAATAATTATTATGAGAGATGTTAAATTTGATGAAAATAGCTTGGTTTGTGAGCCTAAGTCAATGTTTGTGCCATCTTTGGCCTATGAGGCGTCTTCGACGATTGTGCCATCTTTAGTTACCAACTTTTCTACTAGTGGTCCTATGGTTTCTTCTTGAGATGATGACAGTAAGCATGAAAATCCACCTTTACCTATTCATGTTTCTCTGGTTGGGTCAATTAAACATCAAATTGCACCAACACAACCAATTCTTAGATGGGATCATACAACACAAGAAACAATTGGTGATATTGTTGGTGATACTACGAATCAGTGTTGAACACTTTCACAATTCCAATGAACCTAATCTCTTTTGGCTCAAGTTTCAAAGACTCATGATCCATAAACATTTGCTAGAGCTTCTTCCCATCTAGATTGGGACGTAGCAATTAGAATGGAGAATAGTGTTTCTTAATGGACAAAGATACTTGAAATTGTGTAGTTCTTTTGAAAGGATGAAAACTTGTTACATGTAACATATGGAAGTGTTGAAATACATAAGGCATGGTTAGTTTCCAAAGGAATTTTCCAAGTCGAAGGGATTGACTACAATGAAACTTTTTCCCCTATCATCAAATTGAATAAAATCCACCTTGTCCTAGCCTTTGTTGCTTCACATAAATGGGAGGTCCATCAAATGGATGTCAAATACACCTTCTTGCATATATATTTCTAAGAAGAAATTTACGTGGAACAACCTCCTATATGCTTTCAGAATGACTCCAACATTGTTTATCACCTTAAGAAATATATATATGGCCTTAAGCAAGCTCCTCAATCTTGATTTCTCAAAATGGATATCTTTATTTTCAACATCGGTTCTTCTAGATGTCATTTTGATCTAATTTCTATACAAAGAAAGTAGGAAAGCATTTCATAATATATGTTATTTATGTTGATGACCTTATTCTTATTGGTAGTGATCCTAAACTTTTAACCCATTTGAAATCTAGATTTAAGAATAAATTTGAGATGATGGACTTAGGACTTTATATTATTTTATTGGTATCTAAGAATTGTAAACCAAATAATGATTTTTTCTTCTCAATCTAAGTATCCTTGCGACACTTTTTGTCATTTTAATGTGGAAGATTGTAAACTAGCTCCATATCCCTTCTAGGATGGAGTCAAACTTATTATCACCTACACTACGCCCGAAGTAGATGCCACCCCGTAGCATTAGTTAGTTGGTGTTTTGTTGTACTTGACTCATATACATCTTATTATTTCCTTTTGTATTAGTTTGGTTTCCCAACATATGCAAACACCCCATGAAAGTAATTGGAAAGCAACAAAAAGGATGCTTCAATATATCTAGGGTACATTTCTATTTGGGATTCATTACAGTTAACAAGGGATCCTTTGTTGGTTGGTTTCACTAATTCTAATTGGGACGGTGACCTTAATGATCAGAATTATACTGTAGGTTATGCTTTCACTCTTGCATTTGGCCCTATCACTTGTAATTGTAGGAAGCAACAAGCTCTTGATATTTCTTTAGTAGAAGCAAAGTATTGAGCTATAATTAATTCAAGTCAAGAAGCCTTGTACGTTCAATAGATATTTTCGGAGTTTTGACCAACAACATCATCTGACTGTACCCTCTAGTGCGACAATCACAGTGACATCGAGCTCGTCAAAGATCCAATTCAACATCAACACAACAAACACATAAAAATACACGTGCGAACATCAAAAATCTAATGTAGGATCACATTCTCTAAGTGTTATTTTTTCCTACAAATGATTAACTTGCAGACATCTTCACAAAGTATCTACAAAAGTGAAATTTTCTAAGCTTCAATCTATGCACTAATGCCTCTTTCCTTCTCCTACATTGCCACCATTGTAAACCCTTCAATGATATCTCAAGTTGTTCATAAGGGAGGATGTTATGATACTCAGACACATGGAAGTTAGTAAAGATCAACTTGGTCTAAAATGTCTTTAGGTAAAGAGTGTTTCTTAATTAGTATGCATTAGTACTTATGTAATCCAATGGTCACAATATGTTCTAGACATAAAGTGATTCAACGATTCACATTTTCCTCAATCTTAATGGCTACATCGACCCATGGCTTAGTTACCGATTGATATATGATCCCTAAAGAGCATGGAATGGCATAATTAGTTGATGATCAATTGTGAGAAATTCATATTTCAATATTTTTCCTTTGGATTAATATATTTCTACAAGTTGTTGTTTGGTTGGAGGCATGTATTGTTTCTCTCTCTAAACATTTTTACCACATAAATACATGGATGTGTCAATTTAAGATTTATTTGTGTGAATAATTTCTTAAAGTATTCGACCATTATGGAAATACTTTATTTTAATTGAACAATAAACCATAAAAATTATTGATTAAAAAATATAAAAATACTCCTCTAATTTTAAAGGAAAAGAGAAAAAATAATTAAGACGAAGCAAACTATATTGTCCCTCTAGCCAAAAAGGGCCGACAATAATAAGTTGAAAGAATTAAATTTTGACTTCATTTAGTTACAATTTTAGAGGACTCAAGTGTTAATATGGACTATGTATCTTCGTCAAAATCTTGAATGAAGCCTTCACTCACAAAGATCTCAATGTCATTCATAGAGATGATTTGGTCGATAAATATGACTAAGGTAACCTTTCCCACTTGATGGCGTGATGAAGGGGTTGACACATACCTTTATCTATATTTGATGTTTTGTTTCATAAAAATGATCATATTTTATGTTTTGTTTCATAAAAGGATTTAATCGATGCACTCATTAGTCCATGCTAAGAACGAATTATAGTAATTGGTATTTCAAAGTTTATTTAATTTTCATGGTTTTGGTTAACTTTTTTAATAATAAGTAAAAGTATCATATTAATTTTAAAAAAATCAAAATCATTATATTTTTTTATTTTTTTTTAATGATTGAAACACTGTGATGTTACATAATTTGGTTTGTGTATGTTAAATATTTTTCACTTAATTAAAATTTAATTTATAAATATAATAATTAAATAATTTATATATAATTATCTGGATAACATCATGAGTTATATCTCAGATGTGGATGAGACACTAGCGTGAATACTTGGTTGGTCCATGTTGAATGGACAAATGGGTCACATGGCATTCGAACAATGTGGGGGTTAATTGATCTGGATCCTAGGAATTAAGTCGCATTTTTCCCAGTCGTTAGGGTGTCAAGTCTCCTGGACATGGAGTGGAGTTGATGTATGATGGACTGTGTGTCGAGTTTAATGGATGGAAATATCTTGCGTGTGACTGGGATCATTTTCAGGAGGATAACCATGTATGTTGGGGTGACCTTCAGTCTCACTTCTACGGGGCTTCTAGTGAACTCAATTATGTTGGTTTCTTTCTCTATCGACGAGGTTGTTCACTAGGATTGCGTTATGTCGGGGCAAAGAGGCACTCCTAGGCGGGGTGGTGCTAGTTGTGGAGGCTCCAAGAGAAATACCAACTTTGGGGCAATGGATGGCTACATCGCGAACGTTTCCATGTCGGTGTGGTGCTTGATATACGACTGGGAATCCCACGTGGTCTCTGAGCATCTGACTTCTGGAAAGAATGGTGGTAGAATTAATCATTATTGGATGCTTAAAAACATGATGGGTGTTTTAATAAAAGATATGATGACCAAATGGAGTGTGGCCAAAGACACAGTGTTGAACATCAAAGCAAGCTTGATATAGACGAATGAAAAACTCAACAGTCTAGAGGCCAATTTTGCTTGGGGACACTACGCCATTGCTCACCATTTTGGTGGAACTGCAAATGAGGGAGATGCTGATAGACATGGAGCGTTGGGAAAGACTTTTGTTGCTTCCCTAGGGACCATGGTTCCGGCTGGTTGGTCATGCACTTACAAAAACAATCCGAGAGGAAACCAGGGATAACACCCCTCCAACGCTTCATTCAGAACCTCTGCTGATCAACCTGCCCTCTCAAGAGTTGGACAAAGACTATGGAGGAGCATGCCCAATTATGGAGGAGACACCAAACTCTATCAATGTGGATACACCCACCTAAGTTGGCCATAGTGGCCCCGGGTTCTCTCTCTGACTTTCAACTTTTTTGGTTTTGTATGTTCACCAATATGCTTATTCTCATGTCACCTAGTGGTTTAATTTGTCAAAATTGTAATAGGACCTTTTATCACTGTCATGACGGGTTTCTCGGTTCAGAGAAGGTTTTTTTTGTAGTTTTGAACATAAAATTCAATTTTTTTAAACAATTGGGTTGGTGGCTAAACCGTTTCAAGCCTCCTTAAGATTTTGATAGTTATTTTCTTATGTAATTTGCGGATACTACTATTAATGAAAGACTGCAACTTTGCAACAACAACAAAAAACATGATTTATATATAATTGGTATTTGAAAATGTATTGAATTGTAATTATTTTGATTAAAAAATACTATTTCTTCAAAATGTATTGAATTTTCATTGTTTTGTTTAAATTTTTTTATTAATAAGTATAAGTACTATTGTTAGGTAGAATAACTCCCGAATTCATATCATTTCTCCATAGAATGCCTTTATTTATACATTTACAATGACTCTTGGGATCACACATCCGAGAGTCTCTTCATATTCTTAATATGTACAATAACGTATAATCCTGACGGATTATATTCCAACAATCCCACCCTTAATCCGAAGGGGTGTTAGTAAGTCCAAGCATGTTTCTGAATCTTTCAAACTTTTCTCGTCCAAGCGCTTTGGTGAAGATGTCTGCAACTTGATCATTTGTGGAACAATGTCGAAGATGGACTGTCTTGGCCTCTACATGATGTCGAATCAAATGATACTTTGTGTTGATGTGTTTGGTTCGATCATGGAATCTGGGATTCTTAGCCAGCTTGATTGCAGAAGTATTGTCGATCAATGATGGAGTGGAGTTCTCTTGTTTTTCTTGCAAATCTTCAAGTATCTTCCTGAGCCATACTATTTCTTTCGTTGCTTTAGCTGCAGCAACATATTCTGCTTCTGTTGTTGAATCTGCCGGAACTGACTGTTTGCGTGATCTCCATGAGACAGCTGTTGATCCAAGACTCATGGTGTATCCAGAAGTTGATACTCCTGTCTCCTTATCGCCATCAAAATTTGAATCTAAGTACCCAATAAGTTTGAAGTCATCCACCTTAGAGTACTTGAGTCCAACGTCTTGAGTCCCCTTCAAGTATCTTAGAACTCTTTTTGCAGCTGACCATTGTCCTTCACAAGGTTTATGCATGAACCTTGAAAGTATACCAACAACATAAGAAATATCTGGTCTAGTTGTTGTAAGGTAGATAAGTCTTCCTACAAGTTGTCGATACTTGATCCCATCCTCAAATTCTTTTCCTTCGCTTGATGTGAGCTTCATTTTCTGTTCCATTGGAGTAGATATAGGGTTGCATTCTGTCATGCAAAATTTGTCTAGTAGTTCTCCAACATATTTTTTCTGAGATAGGAATATGTACTTAGGATGTTGAGTGACTTCAATTCCTAAGTAATAGTGGAGATGTCCCATATCTGTCATTTCAAAGATCTTTTTCAAATCTTTCTTTATGGATGCTATATAGCTCTCATTGTTCCCTGTCATCAAAAGATCATCTACGTACACCACAAGATACACAACAGATCTTCCAACTTTCTTTATAAACAGTGTGGCATCATCAAGATCAAAATGTTCGAAAATTAACTTCAAAAGATGCTCGGTTAATTTTTCATACCATGCGTGGGGTGCTTGTTTTAGGCCATACAAGGCTTTGACAAGCTTGCATACCTTTTGTTCTTTTCCTTTCACAACAAAGCCTTTTGGGTGAGACATGAAGACGTTCTCTTTCAAGTCTCCATTCAAGAAAGCAGTCTTCACATCCATCTGATGAACTTTCCACCCATTCTGAGCAGGTAAAGAGAGTAAGGTACGGATGGTAGCCCATTTTGCTGTAGGAGAAAACGTTTCTTCATAGTCAATTCCTTCCTTCTGTGCATAG
>LPNX010394481.1:32436-82436 GCA_001517045.1 Pseudotsuga menziesii
TTGTTGGAGTTGTTTCTGCCTCCTCTACCTCTAAAGTTTCTTCTTCCTCTGCCTCTCTTGCTGCTTTCTCCTTTGGGATGATCATTGGATTGGTCTTTGCCAGCAAGGGCAACACCAATAATAGATGCCAAAGAGTGCATCTCTAATCTAGAAACTGTAACTTACGGAATGCTTATTGACAAAATATAGGATACGGGTTTGAGTTCTTATTCCTTTACAAGTTACAAAATGGATTCTGCAGTTTATTACACAATTCTGCAACCCCGTTTCTCAAAATAATTCTGCAACACTGTGTTAATAATTCTGGAGTGTTGTTTACAAGTACAATTCAAATTCTTTTATGAAAAATCACAATAATACATCAATACAAAATATTGCATCAGACTTGTAGAATACTCAAACAATTGAGTTCGCTGCACTTCGTAGAATATAAAACTCTTCATGCAACAGTCACGGTTCCAATATAGCAATCACGAGGCTCTTCACTCAATGAAAATAAACAAATGCTTGCAGAAGTGTCTAGATAGACTTCACGCAAAAATCTAGGGTTTATGAATCAATTGCAACATATAATATGAATCGCTTTTACCTCCACGCAAATGTATGAGAGCATGAGTCTCCACCGTGTTCACTCAGCAACATTTGCAAATTCTTACAAATACTCAATTCAAGTTTCCAGCAGACACAGACTCATCAACACAGTCCCACTTCACGCAGTTGTATGATGACGTTAATATCTAGAGCTATACATCCCCTTGCAGGTTAGCTCTTGTTCATATCATAATTTTGCAACTATCCACAGTGAGATCGATGTCCTGACTCTCACCATATGTCCCTTTCATTGAGGACGGAGTTTACCTATGGAAGGCAGCTCACACTCAAAATTTGTAGCTCACGATATTATTACGACTTCAAATATTCACTGTTGTGAAACACGCGTACTCCTCGCGATCGATCACAGGTATATGGAGTCTCTATACATGCAACGGCTGAGTGGAGACACGATGGGTAAACATGGAATGGTAAGGAAGAGAGAGCGTGGTTACATATTAGCGTTAGGTATAGCAGTCTTCTGAGCAATACTTCAATTTTCTCAAATTAGATTTGTTGCAGAATAATGCACCAAATTATAACTACACACGACTCTCTCAAGGCAGATTGCAGTCAAGTCACAACTTGAAAATGTGAATTTGCAAGTGGAGGGAGTTTCAACACCGAGAAGGCACTCGCAACAGCAGAATGAGAGCACACTATATGGTGATACAAAGAAAATGCTTCATATACCAAATTAGGGTTAGGTAAATGACAAACATTGCGTATACCAGTATGAGGAATAGTTCAATCGTTCTAGCAGAGAGCAGTCAAAAACTGTGCATAGGATTGAGGAAGTAACAAGAGATAAGAATGCAGCTTCTATCTATGCATCAATACAAATAATCTTTTGAAACAAAACGCAGGATTCAAAAGACTACTCTATAGTCTATACCTCAATCTCAGAAACGTTCCTCAAGAGAAATGGGCCAAATGGATGAACATGCAGTAGCTGGAGGGTGCTCACACACTTCAAAGGAGAACGCCCACACACCACGAGCTGAAGCACAGCTCTAACAATCTCTCCACTAAGGCAACGACGCAACAATATTCAAGAGGAGGAGGGCGACTCATTCAGCTCAGAGAGATACTATCGCATCAGCGCATGCACCAATGCATGCAATCTGCAGACTGAGGAAAGCCCAGGGTGCAGATAGCAGCAGAATGCAGACTGTACATGCAGGAGTTATGAATGGCTCTGATACCACTGTCAGGTAGAATAACTCCCGAATTCATATTATTTCTTCATAGAATGCCTTTATTTATACATCTAAGATGACTCTTGGGATCACACATCCGAGAGTCTCTTCATATTCCTAATATTTACAATAATGTATAATCCTGACGGATTATATTCCAACAACTATATTAATTTAAAAGAAGCTAGGAAACCTGTTGTCCATGCCATCAAAATTAACCCTACCTCCTCTCGAATTCAATATCATTGAGTAAGGTTGACCATAATCATTGGTATAAATTCACAATGAGTACATTGTGTGTGTGTGTGTGTGTGTGTATGTGTGTGTATGTGTATGTGTGTGTAGGTTCTTTAAGAGGGGAGTCGTTTGAGCTTAACCTCTCCTAATGATGAACCTAGTTTTAAGGTTTAAAATGACGTTGAGAGAAAAAAACGCACTCCACAAATTTCCAGTTCTTATTAAAATCATTATAGTTAACTTTTTTTTTAATTGATTGAAGCATTGTGATGTTACATAATTTGGTTGGGTGTATGTTAAATATTTTTCGTTCGTTAAAATTTAATTTATAAATACAATAATCAAGTAATTTAAATATAATTATATGGATAACATCTTGATTTTTTCTTAAACAAATTTAATTTATAAATACAATAATTAAATAATTTAAATATAAATATATAAATAACATCTTGATTTTTCCATTTAAAGTTGTGCACATTTACTACTTACACCTTCCTTCAGTGTCATGACCTTTTTGCAATTTTCAAAGTATAGTTGTTGTAATTGTGAGAGAGTTAATTAGGCAATGGAAGTGGTTAATTATCAATTCATCAACAATTATCAAAAAGAAATGAAAAATAAAGAGCGAAAAAAACCATGAATAGAAACATTGACTTTCTTTTAACATTCTTCCTTATTCTATTTTTAAAAAAAATAAAAAAACCTTACTTCCTTAGTATATCTATCTACATGCATACCAATCACAACAACAAAAAAATTGTTTCTAAATAATAATAACAATATATTGTTTATACAAATAAGAATAATGTTGGGCTTATACAAATAAGAATAGAATCATATATACTAATTAAAATTGAACATGTCCCTCAATAAAAAAAGAACTTTGAAATTCGAGAATGGTTTATTTTTAATCACTATGCAACTTTACAACCTACACAAATAATTTTTAATTAATATCATGTGAAACAAACAATTAGTTCTCAATAGAAGAACACAGAACTTAACTTGTTAGTTTTGAAGAAAAATATCTTAAAAGTTTTCTATGCATAATTCGTTTGTCACATAAGTAGCTTAAAACTTTTATTGATCTTAATTGGTGTTGGTAGCTAGAATTGACGAATATGAGTTATTTAGGGTTTAATGAATAATGTCGTTCACCATTTAAAATTCAACTAGACACTCTTATTTCGATGGCTGGCGAAAAATGCCAGCCATCGATTATATTCTGAGTCTAATGACCACCAGATTTTAGGAAAACAGTTGAGATGGCCGAGTTGGTCTTAGGCGCCAGATTAAGGTTCTGGTCCGAAAGGGCGTGGGTTCAAATCCCACTCTCAACATCTCTATTCCTAGAGTGGTATTTTTCCATAATTTTACGTGAAAAAATCACACATTACACATTATTGTTTAAATACGTGAAAAATCACACATTACACATTACTATTTAAATACGCAAAAATTGGGGCGTGGGTTCAAATCTCACTCTCTACATTGTGGTATTTTTCCATATTGTTTTCAATGATATGGAATAATATCATAATTTACGTGAAAAATCACACAATTATTTTTTATTTTCTAAAATTAGAAAACATTTTTATTTTTTTGAAATGGTAAGCAAAAATTGTGCACTCTTGTTTGCGTTTTTATTTTTTTAAAATTGTAAACAAAAATGGTGCAGTCTTGTTAGCATTTGGAGGTGGTATTTTTTCCATATCGTTTTCAATGATATTTCATAATTCACGTGAAAAATTACACATTATTTTTTTTTTAATTAGAATAATTTTTTATTTTTTAAAAATTGTAAACAAAAATTATTGAGTCTTGTTTGCATGTGGAGGTGTAAGATCAAATGATACTAATATAGGGTGGACCTTTCTGATAGGATTTTCCCTTGGCATAAACCATAAGTATGTGTGTAAAGTTGTCAATATATTCTATTTTGTAAAATATATTCTATTTTGCAATGTGGAGAAAGTTTTATGGACTTCTAAAATACATTGAACATAATTATATTTTTTCTTCAATTTGTTTGTGTTTAAGGATTTTTATAGCATTGGAAACTAGTTCGATAGCAATTCATGTTTTCAGCCACTGAATCAACATATGGTTTACAAAATGTAGCTACACAAACATAATGAAATTGGCCATAAGTATATGAGTCTAATGTAGGTGTCTCCCTCATTCTAGGGGTATAGTTTGGCCTTATGTTTCTTTTTGGCAAATACTCATTTTTTTTCTAGTTGGAGTGATTGAGACCATTGTTTTCGTGGCAAGTGTGATATACTTAATCCAAAAAAAACTTGAGTCTATGCAATGTCCTTTGCATTCTTAATGTACATATAGGTAATGAAACATGAATGTTCAAGCATGTATTATTACTAACTAATTATGTCAATGGGAACACTTTATGGCTACAATGCTTATAATGATCATTGGCACTTTTGGTTAGTTCTATCACATTGATATCATGAAAAAATAGGGAATCAATTGAATAGATGCTAAGCCTCAAAAGTAACTTCCGACACATAGTATATTGATAACAATACTACTAGTGCTTAACACAAATCTAGGACAGAGAAAATGGTAATAGTAGAAGCCTTGCCACTAGACTCTTATTGTAACTAGGCCTATTATGCATGTCCATATATATCTAGTGCTTGAGGATGATAGATAGGTGGTTGTTTTAAACTATATGTGAATAATATTATATGAGTAGTTTATAGCTATAGGACTTGCCACGAGTACCAAGTATGAGTGCATAATGTTGTGACTAGGAATAATTGCTTAATTTATGGAAACAAATGTACCTCATGCAATGTGGGAAAGCTTTATGTACTTTTGAGAAAGTTTGTCTGCAATTTGAAATTTTCCTTGAATCCTTACAATTATACTCAAACCATTGAAATGACAACTTCTCTATGGTAAATTTTGAAAATGAGCAAAGTTCCTAAAGGCCTCTTATAGGAGCTTCCCAAGTGCCTTCATTTTGACCCTTAAAATGTATTGGCTTGATATTAAATATAGTAAATATGTTATGTATGGTTCATAGGGTGGAGCTCAAGGCGAAGGTCCCGCTAGTGAATGCCTAGAATTATAAAGGCAGTTATTTTATATTTTGTGAACCATGAGCTAGAAAGTAATGGGAAAATGTAAAAGCATGTAAATATTTACAATAATGATAAAATGTCCAAAGGTTGGCTACGGTGGAGCAACATGAATGATGGGAGTTGTGTATATCCACTAGGGAGAGGTGAGGGGTTGTGGGATTAAACCCATGGTTTCCAAATGTCACCATGAGAACCCACCTTGACATTCCTTGCTAGCATTTATTTCTTTTGTAAGGAATTGACTAAGAAAACCAACCCACAAAATAATGAGGGATCCTGGGAAAACCTAGCAATTCGTATGGCAGGTTATGGGCTCAAATTACTTGTCCTATAAGCCATATTCCTCATGAAAATTCATTTTTCATCTTCCCCATTCCATTGTCAAGAGATTAGACATCATTTTTTCAGCATGTTATGCATTCCCAACTGTGTAAAAACCAGAAATCACAACTTGGAAAGAAGTCGTGTTTCAAGTGCAAAAATCGCCTAGAAATTTGTGTGGCCAATGAAATTCGATGGTTAATCCGTAGATATAAACCCCAGGACGAATTTGAGATTAGGAAGAGCCACAAAATTCATGGGAGAACCCAGTTTTGAAGGACCGAAAGTTGAAATAAGTGATTGAGAGTCACGTGGTCATAAATTGGGAAACATCCAAGAATGGAATGAAGTGAGAGAGAGATCAGAGATCAAATTTGCATGGTATAACCAATGAAGACACAAATCTATGTTATTTTAGTAGTTGGGACCAACCATAACTGCCCATGTCATTTCTGAGGGAAGCGGCGCCCAAGGGATTGTGTAGCAGAGAAGGGGACCTTACTCAGGTTGAGAGTGGAGGTGATGGGGGTGCTCAAACTGTATGAAGTTGGATTGAGATGCATGTAGCTATGTGGTTGGTCTCATTGGATTAGCAAACTCAATTCCTTCCTCCCTACTTTCTTGATATACCTAGTTGTGTGCTGGCTTAGCTTGAGTGATTACGCATGTGGTTGCGAGTGAGCTTGAGTAGTTCCTATGTAATGTCCCTACTTGGAATTTTGGAGAAAATTGCAGGTTGGGCAAATTCAAGGTTAACTAGTCTTTCTTGGTTTGGTTCCCAACACCACCAAACCTTTACAAATTTATTGTGGAGGGAGCCTGTGGGGAGCCTATGAGATTTAAAACATCCTAACAAACCTCATCCTAATCTTTGTTAGGGTCTGTTATTCTTAGAATAGGTGCACTAGTCAATAGAGTTTTTAACTTCTTAAAACTTTCTTCACATTTTGAGTTCCAATCAAAAATTTTTCCTTTCTTTTGTAAGGAAGTTATCGAATTTGCTATCCTTGAAAAGCCTTCAATGAATATCCAGTAATAACCGGTAATTCCCATGAACGACCTAACATCCGTTACATCTTTAGGAACCGGCCAATCTTCGATTGCCCGAATCTTTTATGGATCTACTGAAATTCCTTCCTTAGTTACTACGTGACCTAAGTACTGGATTTCATCCTTAAATAAGTCACACTTGCTAAACTTCGCAAAGAGTTGATGTTCTCGCAACTCTTGTAAAACTATCTTTAGGTGTTCTTTATGTTCTTCTTCCGTTTTAGAGTAAATTAGGATGTCGTCGATAAACACGACCACAAACTTATCTAAATACTTATGCATTATATTGTTCATTAAGCACATAAAGATAGCTGGGGTGTTAGTAAGCCCAAATGGCATTACGACAAACTCGTAGTGTTCATATCTTGTTCTAAATGCTGTCTTGAAGATATCTTCATCCTTAATTCTTACTTGATGATATCCTGACCTCAAATATATCTTCGAAAACACTGTGGCTCCACGTAGTTGATCAAACAGATCATTTATGCGGGGCAATGGATACCTATTTTTAATAGTCATTTTATTTAGCTGACGGTAGTCTACGCATAATCGCATAGTTCCGTCTTTATTTTTAACAAAGATGATCGGTGCTCCCCAAGGAGACACACTAGGTCAGATGTACTTTTTATCAATTAACTCTTTTAACTGTGATTTTAACTCATTAAGTTTTAAAATGTTCATTCAATAAGGAGATTTCGAACTAGGTACCGGGTGAGCTCAATGGTGAAATCCAATTCCCTCCTTGGAGGTAATCCTGGAATTTCTTTTGGGAATACGTCAGTGAATTCTTTTAAAACGGGAATATTTTCTATTTTTAACTTATCAGTTTTAGTTTTACCTTCCTCATCTGTAATCATTACTGCATAGGCTTTACATCCTTTTCTAACAGCTCTTTTAAGTTGTAAAGCAGAAATCTGCCTTATTATAGTTTTTCTAGGAATACCCTTAACCTTTACTGGTTGTCCATTACTATTTAAGCATGTAAAGGTCTTATCATAACAATTTAAAATTACCTTATGTTGTTCTAACCAGTCCATACCAATCAGCAAATTGTATGAGCCAAGTGGCAAAATATTAAGCTTAGCTACAGTTTCAAATTCACCCATAAATAAAGCACATTCTTTCACATAGCAGGTTACTTTTCTTTTTGCCCCAGTGGCTAATTGAACTAACCAAGAATTTTCAAACTTATCGACAGACAACCTACATTTTTCCACTATCTGAGGTGCAATGTAACTGAGACTAGCTCCTGGATCAATTAAAATGGTTACAGGGGTCTGATTAATCATAACTTCTACTTCCACCATGGAATTCTGATAGTCAGCTTGGCGGTTCTCCAAAGCTGCATTAATTCACGGCATGCTCCTCGCTAGTTCCCCAACGGTCATCTCCTCCTGCACGGTATGAATATTGCTGACTGACTTTTTCCGGTTTGGACAGACCGAGGCATAGTGCGGGCAATTACATTCCCAGCACTTAACAGGCTCTTTACGTTCCAAACTCTTGGTAACATTTCCATGGTTATTTGTAGCTTCCTTGCTCTTAAAATTATTCGAATTATTGGAAGTACCATTCCTATTTCCCTAGAAATTCTTGTTGTTAGAATATTTTTTGGTCTTATTATTCTTGAAATTCCTATGAGGTACAAATTCCTTCTTCTTAAACTCAGGCTGATTGTTATTTTTCGTAGCCTTCCAGTTGGTTAAGCCTTATTTCTTCCGGTTCTGCTCAAAACAAAAATTAGCCTTCCTCATGGCTTCCTCCAAAGTCTTTGAGTTATCATATTCAATTTTGTCTTTGATATGATATGGTAGACAGCTAAGAAATCATTGTACTTTCGGTTTCTCGTCTACTAGGTAGGGTACATACCTAAGTAAATTTAAGAATTTGCTGTTCAAATCCTTCATGGTCATTGAACCTAACTTCAATTCATAAAACTCTTTAGCTCTTTCTTCGTAATACTGCTCAGACAAAAACTTCTTCTTGAAATACCTTTTAAAGGTACTCCAGTTAACTTCCTTCTCTCTTATACCCTTGACTCTCTTCAGGTCTTGCCACCATATATCAGCTTTTTCGAAGAGGTTATATATTGCCATCCTTGCCTTTAGCTGATTAGAGTAATTATATATATGAAAATATTTCTTCATCTCGGACAACCAGGACTCTGCTTCCTCCCCTTATTCAGTCTCTCCATTAAAAGTTGGGGGCTTTATCTTTTTAAACTCCCCTGTCTGTATTTATTCTTTCTGTCATACAAATCAGCCTCACTACTGTCACTAGTAGTATGGTAACTTTGTCGTTCATCAAACCCTTCAGATGATGAACTACTTTCAGTTTTTACCAGCTTCATCTTTTTGGATTTTCTTTGATGACTGACATCTTCAGATTCTGATCTTTTGGTCCTTCCTTCAGTTTGGAACTTTTCTATTAAAATTTGGTTCAATTCTTCCCGAGCCTTCAAAATCCTCTCATTCTCCCTCTTTACTGATTCCATTTCAGTTTTCAAATCTTTTACAGTCTGCAATAGCTCTGAGGAGTTAGCAGTCCCCTCTTCTAACATAGGTTCTCTGGGCAAATTTCTTGTTTCTGTATCTGGAGACTCCTCCTGTGCATACTCTTCCAGCTTTTCCATACCTGCCTGTTAAACTTCAAAAAAAGGATTTTTTTTGTACTTAACATAAAACAAAATATATGTTAGCATATTATTTTAATTTACTGTTCTATGAAAGCTAGTTGGGCTGCATCAAGGCCTAGTGTTTGAACCTTGTACTCTGATACGACATGTCAAAACCCCAAATTTTTTGAAAAATTTAAAATTTTTAAAATACAGATAATTTTCATAAATGCAGTCAACTAATTGTTTAATTAGTTATATGTTAATGAATTCATTAGCTGAATTATCTACTTGATTATATTTATCTTATAGAACAATTCTTTTTCAGTTTAATGACTTGTTTTTCTTTGTGACCACAAGGTGGAACTGTCATGATATTCTGGGCTTAGTTAGCTTTCGAGCTAACGCAGAAATTTTTCCTGCTCTTACAGACTTACAGGTAAGAATTTCGGGTGCTGCTTGTCAATAATTCTAAAGCATTCAGATATATGTTCATCGCAAAATAATAGCTCAGTAAAAGAATATAAATGTTATTCAAATTCAAGTATTTTACGAGGTAAAACCTTTAACTCATTATTCTTTTTAAAGACGTCAAGGAAAATGAGATCCAGTTCTATCCGTGTTAATGATAGTTGATCTCTTTCTCTAGTTGTAGTTTATAGTTTTTATTGAGTACCTAACTCTGCGATGCTTACCAAAGTTTATCATGGTTGTCATGTGTACACGTCTTAAATCTTTCTTTACATGCAGGTTAAAAAGATGGCTGAAATATTACGTTAAGAGTCTATCTTAAATTGTAAATCTATACCATGTACGTTAGGTTACATTTGATTACTTCATGGAATATGAAAGTAATGCGCAACAATAAAAAGTCTTTCTACCTTTATTCTAACTTCCAAATCTTTTACAGTTTGACTGGATTATCTCTTCGATACAAGCTGCTATTCATTAGACTACGTTAGTATGAAAGAACTGAATTCTTCTACACACAACTTATGCGTATAATTATAATCCAGTTATGGTTATTAGTTCATTGAAAGTTATATGAAGTCAACCCTGAGAAACTTTATAATGCTTAAATTTTCTTTGTCTACCAACCAAATGGTTTACACATCAAATACTCCAATGCAAAAATAGAGCTATTCTCCCAAGATGGACATCTTAACAAGAGTAAGTTCTATGAATTTTCTTTTGGAGTTATTGAAAGGCATGTCCTTACTGGATTTATAACCATTAAAGAAAGGATAACATTTGGTTTTTAAGGCATAACTTTTATGTTGATGAATCTTTTGTTAAATGATAAGTGGCTTAGCTCTTGCCATCATTATAATAGTTTGATGAAAGAATACTTTGCAAAGCAAAGTGAAAGGGGTTATAGCTAGACCGCGCCAAAGCAAATTTTATGGTTTAACCTTGGTTAAAGTTTTATAATCTTTTAATAAACACATCCCTTGCTTGTATGATATGCTAGGTCGCATAAGTTTATAACCTTGTTCTTTATAACCATTGGTATGAATAAGCATTGTGTATAAATGATGGGTTATGGTGTTTCATTATACCCTGCACAAGTTTTTAATCCTAACAATGATACCTATGTCCTCGTGTTTATACTTTAACGTGTAGGCTCGGTTGACATTCGGTATCAACGAACCTTGTAGAAACTTCGCCATCGCATGATTTGGAGGTGAATCAATTAAATGATTGATCGCTGAAACTATACAGTTCTTACCCACTGCATGCAAATAATTAGTTGGCTACGTGGACTCGTCATAGCCATTTGTTGTGAGGTTAAAAGGGCAGTCGCAAACCCTAGCTTTGACATTACCTCCGTCGCCTTCGGGCCTCCTGTCGCTCTACTACGATGTTCTCGTCTGCACTGTCACTTGTATTTTGTTGCTGGTAGTCTTCCTGCTGGTTCTACACCTCGTGAGCTCATCTCGAATACTTAGTAGAGAGGTGCTGTCACGACATTGTTTGATGCTTGGGTAAGGGATTGTGATACTTGCTCCAGGGTCCCACCATCGTGGCTAGCTCCATCCCGAATCTTTCGACTGTAAAGAGTTTCCTTCCTCCTTGGCCTGGCACTAAGAGTCGTAGTCTTGTGTTTCAGAGTTTCTGGGGCATAGGGTTTCACCGCAAAATTGTTTCTTTGGCTGGATATGAAGTGACGACCCAAGCGTATTTATTTGTTGTGCTCTTTGCTCCTATTCTCAGTCGCAGTTGGTTGTTTACTGTGTTAGTAACCTCCCTCCTTCTTGCAGCAAAAGAAGGGTTTCATTCTCCCCGCGCTGGTGGTTGCACTTCTGCTTGTGGGTGGTCGTATTTCAGTAAAGTTCTAGGTAATGATATTGTTAACCCGTCCATTAGCTTCACAATTTTTGTTTATTTACACAAATATTTACTTTGGATACAAGTTTTAACATTTTTGTTTCTTCGTTATTTTCAGGTGTCGGGCCTTCCCTCTGCGTGGTTGGAGTGAGGCTGTGCCAACGGCTTGCTGGTTCACGGTAAGAGTTGGATATCCATGGCAATTCCTCCTTGTGTGGTCCCTTATGGGACATTCAATGGTTGGTCGTTGTGGCCTGCAAAACCCTTGTGGTTTTGGTTTATTTGGGTTGACCGGTTCGTTGTTTGTTTGTTGATGTTAAACCCCTTGCTTAATGCGGGATTTTCAGCTTAGGCCGCGACTATCAATTTTGATTTTTGTTCAGTTACAGTGTAAACGTGTATAAATGAAAGGAAGGGCTGTTAAAGCCATACACTATTAGTTTTGTTGGAAGTCGAGGGCATTAGAAGAGCTTCAAACTCTTTGTTTATATCTCTGTTGTATATTTTGAATTAGTAGGGTTTTTACCCTAACTTGGCAATATATAAAGTATTTACAGTTTCTTTAAATTATCTTTAATTTAGTAAGCACTACTGTAAATTGTTTGATTATTATTTTTAATGTGTAATAGTTAGTTGAGCTCGGTGAATCGAGAATGTTATTACTTTGTTGATTTATTTTATGCACGTTAATGCCTTTGAATTTTACCCTGTAGTATTATTTAAATAAAACCTGCTAGGGTATCTGTACATTGTTTTTATACTAATTTGCTTTATTATAATGAAATTTGTAAATATTATTATATAATTTTTATCCTTCAGAATATAAGAATTTCATGTTTTTATTAATGTACTTATGTAACTAATAGTTACATCTTTTCAAGTACATAACTCATATTTTCTTCTTGTAAAATAAGAATGCCATCTTATCTGTAAATAATAGTACTCTTATAGTTATATATGTTATCTTTATATTTAATTTATTTGTAGGAATATAGAGAGATAGTATTCTATTATTTAACTCTTATGTTACCATGTTTATATTAAAATAATAGTATTTATAAAATAAAGAGTACAAACTATCTATGTTCTTTCCTATGAACTATATTGTAGGGTTTGTCTTAAATTATAAAAAGAAATAAGTTAGTAGCTATATAACTTATTAAGTTCAGTTAGATAAAATATAAATAAAAGGTTATTTACACTACAGTGTGTTTAAAAATCTTAAACCAATAGTTTAGCTTTAGAAATAAATCTAAGTTTATCTACCCTCGCTCACGGTATGTTTGCTGTAAAACAATAGTTATTTATCCTATGCAGGAAAGAAGTAATCTGTAGAGATGAAAAGCATTTTTATTTATTCTAACACTACTTACTTTAGCTATTAGATTCTTTCCTTGGTTTCAAAATAAAATAGTAAAGTTACTGCAATAAAAGTTGTACAGAGAATCTGTTTATCTATCTTCTGTTAGGAAAAAGATATAGCTTGTTTTCCTTTACTAAAATATGACAATCACAATCTAAGTCTAACCCTAACTCTACTCCATGTACAGAATGTTAATTCTTCTAATAACAAAATAAAAGTAATCATTCTCTTAATCAAGCTAACATCTTATTCTATACGTACACCATACTTTCTTCATATAATTTCACCACCTGTGCTAGAGTACGATCTGGATTACTCCAAATGGTGAAAAACACAGGTAGGATTTGTTTCTCATTCAGAATAGCTTCATTACTAAACAAACTAAGTTATCCTATCCTCTAAGTTTTTACATCATAAAATGCAAATGCATCATTCAATCATACACAGATAATAACACACAAATTAACAAATAACGGAACATGTTCTTAGAGCTTGGTCGACAACAGCAATGGGAGGCCATTCCTCCCTACAAACTCATGGAGAGCGCTCAAACAACGACTCCTCAGGACCCCCGAGCTTGCTCTGGTCTCCCTGGCTGGAACTAGGTGCAGCAATAATCAAGTACCAGTCTTGAGACTCAATACCAATCCTGAACTTATCAGTCAATTCTCTCAGCTAGCAAGTTGTATCAGACCAAGTTACTGCAGTTTATGTCTCAAAACACCTTCCTTACAGTTTTCCCTTTTTCCCAATGAATTCCTTGAAGTGCATTCCACCTGAATGATTCATCTCCTGGAAAATATTTGAGCAGCCTCAGCTCTCTACATTGGGTACTTTTTAAAAGATTGCCTGGGTGTTTTTGGGTTAGTTGTCATTAATTGAGCCACCTGCTCTGATCCCACTTTCTTGGGGGTTCATGACCCCAAATGTAGGGAAGTTGCCACCTGCAGCATAGGAAGTGTTTGAGGATGCTACCACTTGTCTTTTGCTCTCCACCTAGTTCCTTCCACCAGTTTGACCAGTAACACTCTTATTAACAGCTCTCCCAAGCTGTTGTCTCCACTTTTTATTTATTAATAATAAAATATCCAGAATTACATTCCTCGTCTTTTGACTCTGCTGAGTCATCAGTTTCTACTTAGTATTAAATTTAACATAATGTCTTTAGGAATCAAATTAAAACAAATAACATTATTTTACAAAATTGGGGTATGTGACATACACACCACCTTAAAATGTAATATCATCCTCGATGTTACGTATTCTTCATCCTCTGCAGTCCCCTGGAACAGATTTGGGTATGCTTCCCACATCTTACTTTCCAGTTCCCAGGTGGCCTCTTCTGGACTAAGGTGCTTCCATTGCACCTTCACCTGTCCAATGGTGCGGTTCCGCAGTGTAATTTCCCTCCTCCCGAGGATACAGTCCGGTTCCACCAAACTTTCTTCTTCTGGTTCCACCTGTACAACATTCCAATCAACCACATGAGTAGCATCATGAGCATACTTCTTCAAAACAGAGATATGAAAAACATTATGTACTTTCAAGTTAGGTGGTAATGCTAGCTGATAAGCAACTTGACCAATCCTAGACAAAATTTCGAATGGACCACAGTAATGTGGTGCTAGCTTTGCACAACTCCCCAGCCTTAGAGAGCTTTTCTTTGGCCTTACCTTGATGAACACATGTTCACCTACCTGGAACTCCTTTGGAGTTCTTTTCAAGTCTGCTTAACTCTTTTGCCGATCCTGTACCACCTTCAAATTTTCCTGCACTTGCTTCACAATCTCTTCCATTTCTTTCAACAATTTTGGACCTAACACTAATCTATCTACTGGATTATTCCAAGAGATAGGAGTGTTGCATTTTCGTCTATATAAAATTTCAAATGGACTAAATTTAGCTGATGACTGATAGTTATTGTTATATGCGAACTCTACTAGATGTAAGTAGTCTTCCCACTTACCTGGCTGATATTTCACATACATCCTCAATAAATCCTCCAGTACCTGATTTACTCTTTCAGTTTGTCCATCTGTTTGAGGATGGAAGGAAGTACTAAAATTCAATGTTGTATTTAATCCTTTAAACAAGGATTTCCAAAAGTTTCCTGTAAACTTAGGATCCCTGTCTGAGATTATAACCTTCGGTACTCCATGTAACCGAAAAATCTGCTTTAAAAATATATCAGCTATATTAGCAACCTTGTAAGTAGTTTTGACAGGAATAAAATGTGCTGCCTTACTTAACTTGTCAACCACTACCATAATAGAGTCATTCTGATTCTGATTTCTGGGCAATTCAGTAATAAAATCTAAGCTAATTACTTCCCATTTCTAGCTAGGAATAGGCAAAGGTTGTAGCAAACCAGCTGGATGATGGTGTTCGGTTTTCACCTGTTGACAATCTAAACACCTAGCAATGTATTCAGCTACTTCAGCTTTCATATTTGGCCAAAAATATTCTTTTCTTGGCATGGTTACAGTCTTTTGATAACCTGGGTGTCCTAAATATGGTGTTTTATGGACTTCATCTATAATTAACAACTTAACCTTAGGCACATTAGGCACATACAGTTTATCTTTAAATAATAAAAATCCATTTTCATTTAAACTATAACCTTTTATTAAGCTTTCTGTAGGTTCTTCCTTAGCTGTAATTTGCAATTTCTGGTAATTTTCATCTTGTTTTACCCCTTCTTTAAGTTGTTCATTTAAATCTGAATCGTAAGTGTTGATTGTTGCTGTAAAGTTCAGCTTAGCGTTCCTGCTTAATGCATCAGCCACCTTATTTTCCTTACCCTTTATATGTTGGATTTCGAAGACATATTCGCTTAAGAATGCCAACCACCTAGTTTGTCTAGTGTTTAAATTAGGCTAATCTAGAAGATATTTCAGCCCTTTATTATCAGTCATTAAAATAAATTTTCTGCCAATTAAATGATGTCGCCACATTTTTAAGGCGTGTATTACAACTGCTAGTTCTAGATCATAAGTTGCATAACTCTTTTCGTGAATTTTTAACTTTCTAGACTCATAGGCAATGACATGCCCGTCTTGAGTCAGAACACCGCCTAAGCCATCATTACAGGCATCAGTACATACTACAAAATCTTTGTTAGGGTCTGCTATTCTTAGAATAGGTGCACTAGTCAATAGAGTTTTTAACTTCTTAAAACTTTCTTCACATTTTGAGTTCTAATCAAATTTCTTTTCTTTCTTTTGTAAGGAAGTTATCGAATTTGCTATCCTTGAAAAGCCTTCAATGAATCTCCGGTAATAATCGGTAATTCCCATGAACAACCTAACATCCGTTACATCTTTAGGAACCGACCAATCTTCGATTGCCCGAATCTTTTATGGATCTACTGAAATTCCTTCCTTAGTTACTACGTGACCTAAGTACTGAATTTCATCCTTAAAGAAGTCACACTTGCTAAACTTCGCGAAGAGTTGATGTTCTCGCAACTCTTGTAAAACTATCTTTAGGTGTTCTTCTTCCGTTTTAGAGTAAAATAGGATGTCGTGGATAAACACGACCACAAACTTATCTAAATACTTATGCATTATATTGTTCATTAAGCAAATAAAGACAGCTGGGGCGTTAGTAAGCCCAAATGGCATTAGGACAAACTCGCAGTGTCCATATCTTGTTCTAAATGTTGTCTTGAAGATATCTTCATCCTTAATTCCTACTTGATGATATCCTGACCTCAAATCTATCTTCGAAAACACCGTGGCTCCACGTAGTTGATCAAACAGATCATCTATGCGGGGAAACAGATACATATTTTTAATAGTCATTTTATTTAGCTGACGGTAGTCTATGCATAATCGCATAGTTCCGTCTTTCTTTTTAACAAAGATGACCGGTGCTCCCCAAGGAGACACACTAGGTTGGATGTACTTTTTATCAATTAACTATTTTAACTGTGATTTTAACTCATTAAGTTCTAAAATGTTCATTCAATAAGGGGCTTTCGAACTAGGTATCGCACCTGATACCAGCTCAATGGTGAAATCCAATTCCCTCCTTGGAGGTAATCCTGGAATTTCTTTTGGGAATACGTCAGTGAATTCTTTTAAAACAGGAATATTTTCTATTTTTAACTTATCAGTGTTAGTTTTACCTTCCTCATTTGCAATCATTACTGTATAGGCTTTACATCCTTTTCTAACAGCTCTTTTAAGTTGTAAAGCATAAATCTGCCTTATTATAGTTTTTCTACGAATACCCTTAACCTTTACTGGTTGTCCATTACTATTTAAGCATGTAAAGGTCTTATCGTAACAATTTAAAATTACCTTATGCTATTCTAACCAATCCATACCAATCAGCAAATCGTATGAGCCAAGTGGCAAAATATTAAGCTTAGCTACAGTTTCAAATTCACCCATAAATAAAGCACGTTCTTTCACATAGCAGGTTACTTTTATTTTTGCCCTAGTGGCTAATTGAACTAACCAAGAATTTTCAAACTTATCGACAAACAACCGACATTTTTCCACTATCTGAGGTGCAATGTAACTTAGACTAGCTCCTGGATCAATTAAAATGGTTACAGGGGTCTGATTAATCATACCTTCTACTTCCACCATGGAATTCTGATAGTTAGCTTGGCGGTTCTCCAAATCTGCATTAATTCAGGGCATGCTCCTGGCTAGTTCCCCAACGGTCATCTCCTCCTGCACAGTATGAATATTGCTGACTGACTTTTTCCGGTTTGGACAGACCGAGGCATAGTGCGGGCCATTACATTCCCAGCACTTAAAAGGCTCTTTACGTTCAAAACTCTTGGTAGCATTTCCATGGTTATTTGCAGCTTCCTTGCCCTTAAAATTATTCGAATTACTGGAAGTACCATTCCTATTTCCCTGGAAATTCTTGTTGTTAGAATAATTTTTGGTCTTATTATTCTTGAAATTCCTATGAGGTACAAATTCCTTCTTCTTAAACTCAGGCTGATTGTTATTTTTCTTAGCCTTCCAGTTGGCTAAGCCTTCTTTCTTCCGGTTCTACTCAAAACAAAAATTAGCCTTCCTCATGGCTTCCTCCAAAGTCTTCGGGTTATCATATTCAATTCTGTCTTTGATATGATATGGTAGACAACTAAGAAATCGTTGTACTTTCGGTTTCTCGTCTACTAGGTAGGGTACATACCTAAGTAAACTTAAGAATTTGTTGTTCAAATCCTTCATGGTCATTGAACCTAACTTCAATTCATAAAACTCTTTAGCTCTTTCTTCGTAATACTGCTAAGACAAACACTTCTTCTTGAAATACCTTTTAAAGGTACTCCAGTTAACTTCCTTCTCTCTTATACCCTTGACTCTCTTCAAGTCTTGCCACCATATATCAACTTTTTCGAAGAGGTTATATATTGCCATCCTTGCCTTTAGCTGATTAGAGTAATTATATATATGAAAATATTTCTTCATCCTGGACAACCAGGACTCTGCTTCCTCCCCTTTTTCGGTCTCTCCATTAAAAGTTGGGGGCTTTATCTTTTTAAACTCCCCTGTCTGTATTTATTCTTTCTGTCATACAAATTAGCCTCACTACTGTCACTAGTAGTATGGTAACTTTGTCGTTCATCAAACCCTTCAGATGATGAACTACTTTCAGTTTTTACCAGCTTCATCTTTTTGGATTTTCTTTGATGACTGACATCTTCATATTCTGATCTTTTGGTCCTTCCTTCAGTTTGGAACTTTTCTATTAAAATTTAGTTCAATTCTTCCTGAGCCTTCAAAATCCTCTCATTCTCCCTCTTTATTGATTCCATTTCAGTTTTCAAATCTTTTACAGTCTGCAACAACTCTAAGGAGTTAGCAGTCCCCTCTTCTAACATATGTTCTCTGGGCAAATTTCTTGTTTTTGTATCTCGAGACTCCTCCTGTGCATACTCTTCCAGCTTTTCCATACCTGCCTGTTAAACTTCAGAAAAAGGAATTTTTTTGTACTTAATATAAAACAAAATATATGTTAGCATATTATTTTAATTTACTGTTCTATGAAAGCTAGTTGGGCTGCATCAAGGGCTAGTGTTTGAACCTTGTGCTTTGATACCACATGTCAAAACCCCAATTTTTTCAAAAATTTAAAATTTTTAAAATACAGATAATTTTCATAAATGCAGTCAACTAATTATTTAATTAGTTATATGTTAATGAATTCATTAGCTGAATTATCTACTTGATTATATTTATCTTATAGAACAATTCTTTTTCAGTTTAATGACTTGTTTTTCTTTGCGACCATAAGGTGGAACTGTCATGATATTCTGGGCTTACTTAGCTTTTGAGCTAACGCAGAAAGTTTTCCTGCTCTTACAGACTTACAGGTAAGAAGTTCGGGTGCTGCTTGTCAATAATTCTAAAGCATTCAGATATACGTTCATCGCAAAATAATAGCTCAGTAAAAGAATATAAATGTTATTCAAATTCAAGTGCTTTATGAGGTAAAACATTTAACTCATTATTCTTTTTAAAGACGTCAAGAAAAACGAGATCCAGTTCTATCCGTGTTAATGATAGTTGCTCTCTTTCTCTAGTTGTAGTTTATAGTTTTTATTGAGTACCTAACTCTGCGATGCTTACCAAAGTTTATCATGGTTGTCATGTGTACACGTCTTAAATCTTTCTTTACATGCAGGTTAAAAAGATGGCTGAAATATTACATTAAGAGTCTATCTTAAATTGTAAATCTATACCATGTATGTTAGGTTACATTTGATTACTTCATGGAATATGAAAGTAATGCGCAACAATAAAAAGTCTTTCTACCTTTATTCTAACTTCCAAATCTTTTACAGTTTGACTCGATTATCTCTTCGATACAAGCTGATATTCATTAGACTAAGTTAGTATGAAATAACTGAATTCTTCTACACACAACTTATGCGTATAATTATAATCCAGTTATGGTTATTAGTTCATTGAAAGTTATATGAAGCCAACCCTGAGAAATATTATAATGCTTAAATTTTCTTTGTCTACCAACCTAATGGTTTACACAGCAAATACTCCAATGCAAAAATAGAGCTATTCTCCCAAGATGGACATCTTAACAAGAGTGGGTTCTATGAATTTTCTTTTGGAGTTATTGAAAGGCATATCCTTACTGGATTTATAACCATTAAAGAAAGGATAACATTTGGTTTTTAAGGCATAACTTTTATGTTCATGAATCTTTTGTTAAATGATAAGTCGCTTAGCTCTTGCCATCATTATAATAGTTTGATGAAAGAATACTTTGCAAAGCAAAGAGAAAGGGGTCATAGCTAGACCGCGCCCAAGCAAATTTTATGGTTTAAACTTGGTTAAAGTTTTATAATATTTTAATAAACACATCCCTTGCTTGTATGATATGCTAGGTCGCATAAGTTTATAACCTTGATCTTTATAACCGTTGGTATGAATAAGCATCGTGTATAAAGGATGGGTTATGGTGTTTGATTATACCTTGCACAAGTTTTTAATCCTAACAATGATACCTATGTCCTCATGTTTATACTTTAACGTGCAGGCTCAGTTGACATTCGGTATCAACGAACCTTGTAGAAACTTCGCCATCGCATGATTTGGAGGTGAATCGATTAAATGATTGATCACCGAAACTATACAGTTCTTACCCACTACATGCAAATAATTAGTTGGCTACGTGGACTCATTATAGCCATTTGTTGTGAGGTTAAAAGGGCAGTCGCAAACCCTAGCTTTGACATTACCTCTGTCGCCTTCGGGCATCCTGCCGCTCTGCTACGATGTTCTCGTCTGCACTGTCACTTGCATTTTGTTGCTGGTAGTCTTCCTGCTAGTTCTACACCTCGTGAGCTCGTCTCGAATACTTAGTAGAGAGGTGTTGTCACAACATTGTTTGATGCTTGGGTAAGAGATTGTGATACTTGCTCCAGGGTCTCACCATCGTGGCTAGCTCCATCCCGAATCTTTCGACTGTAAAGAGTTTCCTTCCTCCTTGGCCTGGCACTAAGAGTCATGGTCTTGCGTTTCAGAGTTGCTGGGGCATAGGGTTTCACCGTAAAATCGTTTCTTTGGATGGATATGAAGTGACGACCCAAGCGTATTTATTTGCTGTGCTTGCTGCTCCTATTCTCTGTCACGGTTGGTTGTTTGATGTGTTAGTAACCTCCTTCCTTCTTGCAGCAAAAGAAGGGTTTCATTCTCCTCATGCTAGTGGTTGCCCTTCTGCTTGTGGGTGGTCGTATTTCAGTAAAACTCTAGGTAATGATATTGTTAACCCGTCCATTAGCTTCGCAATTTTTGTTTATTTACACAAATATTTACTTTGGATACAAGTTTTAACATTTTAGTTTCTTCGTTGTTTTCAGGTGTCGGCCCTTCCCTCTGCGTGGTTGGCGCGAGGCTGTGGCAACAGCTTGCTGGTTCACGGCAAGCCTTGGATATCCATGGCAGTTCCTCCTTGTGTGGTCCCTTATGGGGCATTCAACGGTTGGTCGTCGTGGCCTGCAAAACCCTTGTGGTTTTGGTTTATTTGGGTTGACCGATTCGTTGTTTGTTTGTTGATGTTAAACCCCTTGCTTAATGCGGGGTTTTCGACTTAGGTCGCAACTGTAAATTTTGATTTTTGTTCAGTTACTGTGGAAACATGTATAAATGAAAGGAAGGGTTGTTAAAGCCATACACTGTTAGTTTTGTTGGAAGCTGAGGGCATTAGAAGAGCTTCAAACTCTTTGTTTATATCTCTGTTGTATATTTTGAATTAGTAGGGTTTTTACCCTAACTTGGCAATATATAAAGTATTTACAGTTTCTTTAAATTATCTTTAATTTAGTAAGCACTACTGCAAATTGTTTGATTATTATTTTTAATGTGTAGTAGTTAGTTGAGATCGGTGAATCGAGCATGTTATTACTTTGTTGATTTTTTTTTTTGCACGTTAATGCCTTTGAATTTTACCCTGTAGTATTATTTAAATAAAACCTGCTAGGGTATCTGTACATTGTTTTTATACTAATTTGCTTTATTATAATGGAATTTGTAAATATTATTATATAATTTTTATCCTTCAGAATATAAGAATTTCATGTTTTTAGTAATGTACTTATGTAACTAAAAGTTACATCTTTTCAAGTACATAATTCATATTTTCTTCTTGTAAAATAAGAATGTCATCTTATCTGTAAATAATATTACTCTTATAGTTATATATGTTATCTTTATATTTAATTTATTTGTAGGAATATAGAGAGATAGTATTCTATTATTTAACTCTTATGTTACCCTGCTTATATTAAAATAATAGTATTTATAAAATAAATAGTACAAACTATCTATGTTCTTTCCTATGAACTGTATTGTAGGGTTTGTCTTAAATTATAAAAAGAAATAAGTTAGTAGTTGTATAACTTATTAAGTTCAGTTAGATAAAATATAAAATAGAAAGTTATTTACACTACAGTTTGTTTAAAAATCTTAAACCAATAGTTTAGCTTTAGAAATAAATCTAAGTTTATCTACCCTCGCTCACAGTCTGTTTGCTGTAAAATAGTAGTTATTTATCCTGTGCAGGAAAGAAGTAATCTGTAGAGATGAAAAGCATTTTTATTTATTCTAACACTACTTACTTTAGCTATTAGATTCTTTCCTCGGTTTCAAAATAAAATAGTAAAGTTACTGAAATAAAAGTTGTACAGAGAATCTGTTTATCTATCTAATTCTACTTCTGTTAGGAAAAAGATACAGCTTGTTTTCCTTTACTAAAATATGACAATCACAATCTAAGTCTAACCCTAACTCTACTCCATGTACAGAATGCTAATTCTTCTGATAACAAAATAAAAGTAATCATTCTCTTAATCAAGCTAACATCTTATTCTATACATGCACCATACTTTCTTCATATAATTTCACCACATGTGCTAGAGTACGATCTGGATTACTCCAGATGGGGAAAAAAACATGTAGGATTTGTGTCTCATTCAGAATAGCTTCATTACTAAACAAACTAAGTTATCCTATCATCTAAGTTTTTACATCATAAACTACAAATGCATCATTCAATCATACACAGATAATAACACAGAAATTAACAAATAACAAAACATGTTCTTAGAGCTTGGTCGACAACAACAATGGGAGGTCGTTCCTCCCTACAAACTCCTGGAGAGCGCTCAAACATCGACTCCTTAGGACCCCCGAGCTTGCTCTGGTCTACCTGGCTAGAACTAGGTGCAGCAATAATCAAGTACCAGTCTTGAGACTCAATACCTATCCTGAACTTATCAGTCAATTCTCTTAGCTAGCAAGATGTATCAGACCAAGTTACTGCAGTTTATCTCTCAAAACACCTTCCTTATAGTTTTCCCTTTTTCCCAATGAATTCCTTTAAGTGCATTCCACCTGAATGATTCTTCTCCTGGAAAATATTTGAGCAGCCTCAGATCTCTACATTGGGTACTTTTTAAAAGATTGCCCAGGTATTTTTGGGTTAGTTGTCATTAATTGAGCCACCTGCTCTGATCCCACTTTCTTGGGGGATCGTGACCCCCAAATGTAGGGAAGTTGCCACCTGCAACATAGGAAGTGTTTGAGGATGCTCCCACTTGTCTTTTTCTCTCCACCTACTTCCTTCCACCAGTTTGACTAGTAACACTCTTATTAACAGCTCTCCCAAGCTGTTGTCTCTACTTTTTATTTATTAATAATAAAATATTCAGAATTACATTCCTCATCTTTTGACTCTGCTGAGTCATCAATTTCTACTTAGCATTAAATTAAACATAATGTCTTTAGGAATCAAATTAAAACAAATAACGTTATTTTACAAAATTGGGGTATGTGACATACACACCCCCTTAAAATGTAATATCGTTCTCGATGTTACGTATTCTTCATCCTCTGCAGTCCCCTGGAACAGATTTGGGTATGCTTTCTGCATTTTACTTTCCAGTTCCCAGGTGGCCTCTTCAGGACTAAGATGCTTCCATTGCACCTTCACCTATCCAATGGTGCAGTTCCGCAATGTAATTTCCCTCCTCCCGAGGATACAGTACGGTTCCACCAGAATTTCTCCTTCTGGTTCCACCTGTACAACATTCCAATCAACCACATGAGTAGCATCATGAACATACTTCTTCAAAACAGAGATATGNTTCTAGTAGATAAGCAACTTGACCAATCCTAGACAAAATTTCGAATGGACCACAGTAACGTGGTGCTAGCTTTGCACAACTCCCCAGTCTTAGAGAGCTTTTCTTTGGCCTTACCTTGATGAACACATGTTCACTTACCTAGAACTCCTTTGGAGTTCTTTTCAAGTCTGCTTGACTCTTTTTCCGACTCTGCTGAGTCATCAGTTTCTACTTAGCATTAAATTTAACATAATGTCTTTAGGAATCAAATTAAAACAAATAACATTATTTTACAAAATTGGGGTATGTGACATCCCCTACTTCTTGTTTCCCCCAAAATGGAAACCAAGAAATACCTGGATCACATTGCTTATATTACCCCCTTCCAAACATCATGAGTACAAAAGATAGATCATTAAAGTACATAACTACATCATACAATTGTACATCAATAAGGTACCTCTTCAAAGTATCATGAAAGTTCTTGTTCATCCAAGTAAGTACATAATATGGAAGTGTAGGATGTAGGAGAAGGAACCAACTCACCCAAAGGATTAGTACAAAATTTTCATCATGTAAAGGCTCCATAGGGGTATGATTATGCATTTCCCTCAAAAGTGTGACACTTTCCTCATACGTTGGTTCCAAGGTAGTGGAATCATGCACTGCTTCCAAAAGTGTGTAACTATTATCAAGAGGTATCTCAAGATCCTCTTCCACCACAACAAGTGATTGGATCTCATCAAGCCCATATTCAAACTCATTAATAACCTGCAATTTTCCATGCTTCTCACAATCCATCACATCATGGGAATCCTCCAAGCGATTTACCATATGACAATCTAAAACATAGGACGAAGAACATGTATCTTCCAACCTCTCAAGCAGTAGCTCATTTTGAATTTTGAGATTATGAATATCCTCATTATTATTCAAGTATGCTTCATGTAACCATTCACTATGCTCAATCACATTATTTCTATAAAAAATCAAAGACGTGAAATTAACTTTGATGTTGCACATTTCTCTTTGAATCTTCTCCATGTCTTCAAGGAAGTATGACTCCTCCAATGAATAAAATTTCAACAAGAATTTGATACCAATTCTTGAGTGTCATGGAGTATAATAAGGGCATCATGGATATTCCTTTCACTCATCTTGAAAGGCCCTTCAATGAAGGATGGTTCATGAGAGAGAACCTCCTCTTCTTCTTTCTTCTTGATTTGATCAACTTCTTGAAGCTCAATTGGTGATGGCGAAGTTGATCTTGGATATTCATTATCTGTCACAAGGTTTTCATATTCATACCTATGATAACTTTGTATTGCAACAACATTTTCAAATATGATCTCTATGTCACCAACATAGAGTTGTGGGCACCCATCAATAGGTACTCCTTCATGGTTCAAGGTTCCATCAATAGGTTCTCTTTGATTTGCAAAACCCCCATTAATAAGTATCATGTGTTTGTATTCACCTTCCTCTTCATGTTCTTTTCTGCAATCACCTTGAGGTGATTGATGCTCCACTTTATGTATCTCTACCTCTTCCTTTAATGGTGTGTATAAGCTCTTTTCATCTCCTTTAGAACAAAATTTCTTCCACATGACGTCCTTTGTTTATAACTTCCTCATTTATAGGGCATGATAAATATTTTATCTTTTCACAAGTAGGTTGATTTTTCTTTAATGAATCCACATCTACACTATTAGGCCTATATCTGAAGACCCACTCAACAAAGTCTTCAAAAGGGTAGGTCTTAGATGACTCTCCCATGACATTAAGATATGCTTCATATTGTTGGGGTAAAGTTTTCCATGTTTCTCTCAATATTTATAATTCATCCATAGGAGTAGCACATGGTGGTTTGGAACATACATCTTCATAATCAACAGGGTCATAAGAATAACCCTCATCCCTTATGAAATTGTAAGAAGTGTTGCAAGATGGAAACTCTTCCTCATACCATTCACATTCTTCTTCGTATTGTTCATAATCATCTTCAGAGGAGTCATAATAATAGTAATACATTGCTGCAAATTGTATTCAATTGATGGTATTAATGAATAGGTGCAAGGACCATGCTCGGATACCCTTGTAATGTCCCTATTTGGAATTTTGGAGAAAATTACAAGTTGGGCATATTCGAGCTTAACTAGTCTTTCTTGGTTTGGTTCCCAACACCAATGAACCTTTCCAAATTTATTGTGGAGGGATCCTATGGGATTTAAAACATCCCAATAGACATCATACACTCAATGATTGAATAAAAAAACTCATTTTGACATGATATTCAAGTTTTCACAATTTGGTCAATTTATAGCTTTAGACTAGTGAAACCCAAGTAGATCCAAATGCACCCAAATGAATTCAAATTATATATGTAAGAGCTTGAGGGGTATTGGGAAATACTAATGCATATTATGAATGCTCATACACTTTCCATATGTTTCAACAACTTTATTTTGACCCTAGGGAAAGAAGGACAAAAACACTAGGAAAACTGATGTTAAAACCCCTAAGGGTAGATGACACTTTTGGATCTCCAAATGTAGCATGACCTTCCCAACTTTCTGAAAATAGTATGGGGATGCATATCAGACATCAATTTATGTCATTTTTCATGTTTATTAATCTTTTCAAATTGGTTATGATGCGCAACATCCATATGGTAACTTTCAGTGATTTTGCTTAAGGGGAAATGGTATTAGTAGCTCGATTTCAGCTCATGAAAAATAGATTGAATGGTTAAGATAAATAAATGACATATAATTACCATAAAAAAATTCCAATGGATTCCCCAATATCATTAAACATCATATAAATTCAAAGTGGAAGCCAAATACATGAAAACTAATCAGTCAAGAGAATGGGAATGCAAGCCTTTCACATTGAAGTTTCTTGGATTTCGAGCTATAGATCATATTATGATGAAATTACTGTGTCATACATCATTTATTCCTTTCCCATAATCATTGAACTCAAATAAAATTCCTTATATAAATCTGATATACAACTCTTTTAAAATGGAAGCCAAATACATGAAAACTAGTCACTCAAGAGCATGGGAATGCAAGCTTTTCACACATGGATTTATTATATTTAGACTTACAAAGCATAAGGAAATAAGAGTACAGTGACATACATCATGTACCCAATATTGAGCATAAAATATACCCAGCAAAGTGCAAGCACCACTCCAACAAGTGCGCCATCAACATGAGAGTGTGGGGGAATGGAGAAGAAGGAATGACAAAATAGGGAGATAGATGAGAATTCGACTGTATGGAATTTCAACCTGAAAATAAAACAAATTCATTAATCCCCAATGATATGTTTGACTAGCCTCTCCATCAACCAACTTGGAAAGGAATCCAACTCCCTCGAAATTGGTTCACAAGCAGGGAGAGTGAACACTCACCGTGGAACGGACAAACAAAATCTCTCCAAAATGCCAAAGGCCAATTAAAAATTGATCAAAATCCATTCCCCTTCCTCATGACACTTTTATTAACTTCATGAGGCCTCCTAAGGTCTAATTTCCCTCCATGGTCTTCCTCCAACTCATCTTTGTGGTTTAGTAACTCCTATGACACCTATCTTCCTCTTCATGCTCCAATTCGAATGACTAACTCTAACTCCCAAATTCAACCTCTTGGTGGCTATTTTTAGCCCTTTCATGTCAGATTTGTAATATGTCTGCAATCAGGTCTGAAATTTTCATACCTGTCATAGAATCTTTCATCATTTGTTGTCATAGAGCACATGGAATCTCCTTCCAAGTGGCACATGTTGTCTTCTAGTGTCTTCCTCTTCCATGGGAGTTACTCTCCTTTACTAATTTGAATTACTTGTATAGCTATATGTTATTTGAAACCACATCACCCTCCAATAACGTTGCATTACCCATGTGTTCGAATTTGGATGAAGATCATGCCAAGTGTGTGGGGAATCTAGTCACCCAAAGGCTCCACAAGCTTCCAAGTGTCTTCATGAACCATTGCCACATTATTTTCTTAGAATTTATTATTTATGTGACCCATTTAAATGTGAATATGATAAAATCAATTCCTTTTGGGTCCCATAGCCCCTTTACTATCAAATTTATGTCTCCATCTCAACCTAGGGAACTGAGTATGCCTAATTATGTGTTATGAATGCCTTTTTATTATGTTAAATTGAATGAGATGATCCAACTTGGATTGTTCAGTTCGTTTACTATGCATAGCATGAGGATGAGACTAATTCAATGTGAATTTGTTTTATTATTATGCATTTGATAAAAATGTTGATATATGCATGTTGTGTGTGCAAAGATAATTTATATTTTGTTGTGTATTGTATTGTTGCATTTGCACATGCATTTAGACTTTAATGAATTCCTAATATGGATTAGGGGGGGATTTTAGCACCCCCTACATCGATCATGTTCCCTTTGTGGGTCGGAACGATAGGAGGGGACGTGACAGTGTGGTATCCGATCAAGAAAAACTACCAGAGCATTGTTCTAAGGAGTCCCCCATTGCCTCTAAAGGCCACCAAGTTGATCGAGGATATGATGGAGTGGTATCAGAGCCAATGGTTGCAACATTGGGGCTGATTGGGCCGAGATCTACACTTACAGACATAAAATTAAAGATGTGCAAGGTGTGTTTATGGATGTTTAGTGAAGTTATGGGTTAAATAATGGCTAAAAAACAAAGTATTTAGATGCTACATAGGATCACAACATTCCATAGAGCGCATTGAGATATTTCCAACGATACCCATTTTTTCAAAAATGGAATTCGAGCATGAAAGATATCAACATAATAAGTTTGTAGTAACACAAAAATATTGTTGACTTCCAACTCTTGATATCGGAATCAAAAGTGTGGAAGGTTCATTGATTGTTACCATTTGGATGTGTCTAATTCTGTATCTCAACGTATGGAAGGTAGTTGATGGAATCGGGAATTCGGGGTGGACTTATTTGTAAGACATTCGACAATTCTGACTTCCGACTCCCGAAGTACGAAAGGAAGTAGTCAGAGTAGGAAAGTTAGGGTAGTCATATTTATAGGTCTTTTGGCAGTGTCAACTTCCAACTCTCAATGTATAGAAGGTAGTATTTGGAGTTGAAAAGTTGGGGTAGTTCTATTTAGGAGCCATTTTGCACTTCCAACTTACAATTCCTGACATACGGAAGGCTGTAGTCGGAGTGAGGAGGTCGAGAAGGATTTATGAAAGAGTTGTTTTTCACTTTCTATTTTCGTCTCTAACACATATGTACATGAGATAATATTCATATTCAAGAAGTCATAGATAGTTCATTATTGATCAATTATGCATTCTGATTTTTGATCGGAAAAGTTAGAAGGGCTTAGAAAAAGTCGGGGTCAGAGAAAAAAAACGAGTATAGAGCCTGAAAATTATTTTGGTCTTAACATGAGCAATTCAACTCGGAATTGGGTGACCTGAATCATTCAGAATCCATTTGGGAATGTCAAAAAATAACCAGTGAGATACTCGAGCCCGTCCTGCTTTGATTTGCCCAAGATTTCGTATTAGTGACTTTTACAAATCAGTGTCCTGAGGCCCGATGGGAGCTCGATTTGGGTTGAATTGTTATGGAATGGAAATGGACCAGGAATGAAGTTAAATTTGGAATATTGGAGACAAATTCCAAAATGTGTGGAACTGTGATGTGAAAGAGTGCCAAAAGCACTATTCCAGAGCACTTTTGGGGGATTTTTGAAAGCTTGAAGGAGGTAAAAGTGACTATAGATGTCGAAACCAAGGAAATTTATGAACTCAACATTTCATCTAGTCATCAAAACAAACAAATTCCATTATACAAAGATTTTCCAGAAATTCTTTATTGGGAGAGAGCCATTTTTTGTGGAAATTTTGAAATTTGTAAAAAGTGCAAAAGTCAAAAGTAGTCAAACCCATAATTTTATAGGGGGTGACTGGAAGGTTAGGCCAGAGATCTGAAGGATGTTGAATGATCCTTGTTATGTGTATTAACTTCTCCTGGTAGAATAATTATCCTATTTCTCTCTAAATTTACTTCTACAAGCAACCGAAGTTGGCCTCTAAGGCTAATTGCACCGGTGGAAAAAGTGCAGAATTGGGAAAAAATGACATTTTTGAAGTAATCTAATTCCATACCCGAGATCATAATGGAGTAGGAGGATAAGAATTGGAAATATTATCCATAGGAGAACATTGGTGTACGATCATATTCCATAATGGGAATTCATATGTTTCTATGATTGGAACGGAAAAGTGCATATAACCTTGATTTGACAAAAAAAATTGTCAATAGGGGTAGTTTCCAGAATGTATGATAATTTTGTTGGATGCACCATGGGATTTTTTGTAATGGCCAATGAGTGATACATAAGGATAATATGTTATTCTAGCATAAATTGAAGAATGATAGCAATAATGAAATATTGAAAAATAAAGAGGCCATGAATCAAACCAACTATGATATATGGAAGAGGAAATTCTAAGTTGTGATGAGGAATTGGAAAGGGAGAATTCCTCAACTCTTCCCTTGCTGATATATTTATATTTCATGAGTTTTATGTACATGATAGCATGGCATAGAAATGCCATAAGTGCAAATTTAGATAGTCGAAATGTATATGCACCAGTAGGGATATTAGGAGATAATGCATAGTGCATATGAATATGCATGTGCATGCACATAATGTTGCATATTGGTAAAGGTAGTATGATATTTCATATGAAATCGTCCACAAATGATAACTATCGTGGTTGATGATATTTATTGTTGTTGGTGGTGGCTATAGGACCAAAGACAATAGAAGCATGGTTGAATATGTTGATGATGTGGTTGCACGTGACCAACATCCTATTGAGGATATGGTGGAGCAACAAATACATGACCAAGAGGCTAGTGTAAGGATTTTGTAATCCTCGGTAAGAATCCAATTGACAAGGTAACCTCCAAAGTGTTGATGACAATCATGCAGGTAATGGTTTGATTATGTTAAGTGCATAAGTGCTAAAATGGAATTGGGTATGAATTCCTTCAATCATATTTCAATCATCATGACTTGGTATGCATGCAATTTGGATGTATTATCGTGCATGTTATCTCACCAAGGTGTGGTGAGTTGTGGGTTGGTAAAGGCAAGGATCCTTATGCTCTGATTGTGTAAGGTTGAATGCATTCATGAGAATGAATATCCTTCATGAGTGTGTGTTAGTTATGAGTTTAATAACTAAAGTATGTGAGGACTAATGGCCATGTTGTGGTAATGCATACATGTGAGTGCATGTGTTAAGATGCATTATCAGAATACATGATCATGAAAAATAAATTCATTGAACCCCCTTAACAACCAAGATAGAGAGGTATGTTAAAATCCTAAATTGTGTCATGAGATACTATCGATGCATTGAAAGGAGTGTGAATATGCAACCCTAATTATTAAAGCCTTAGTTGATTGCATATATATTGCAAATGTTGCAATTATGCAATAAGAAAATGGTGTGCATGGTTATTTACAACTTGTTGGTTGATTGGAAATACGATTGCAGGTAGCATTGGCTGGATATGGTAACATGTGTAAGCCTGTGATGAGGGATAGGAAATACCATACACAAGCCTAAGTGCAATCAATTCTTGTTTTGCAATTTGGTTCCTATATGGAATGTATTTAATATTTAGACTTGAATATTTTATCATTAATGACTTGGATGATATAAATCCAGGTAGAGAGAATGTATGGCAGGTGACACCCTAGGGAATAGTGGTTGGTGCTAGCCATGAACGGAATCATATTGCCAATTGCTAGAGCCGAGCAATATGGACAGAAAGCTCATGACTATGTAGAACACAATTATGTAGAAGACAAAATTATAAATTTTGATTTGAATTAAATTATTAAATATGATTGACTATTTGACAATTTGTGAAATGTGTCAAGGGGACACACTGCAGGAAGTTGTGCGCTATGACTTGTAGAATCCCAACGCCATGGGAAGAATCTTGTGCTTTGAAAATGGGTTTCATGTGAAATTCCATCGTAAATCCTAATAATGTCTCATGTGAACTATGTATTGGTAAATAACATGGGTGAGATGATAAAACTATGCCAGTGGGACATGTGTTGATCGTTGGAGATGAAGCACAAAAGGAATTGTGGTAACAAACTTGATCTACTTTTAACTCAGAGAAGGGATCCCCGTTCCTCACGAAAGGGAGAAGAGAAGACATTTGCAAACATATAAGTATTGCATAACCCTTGTTAGAAAAATATATATGTATAATTGTAGAAATTAATAGGTAGAACATTTTTTTATTTTTAAGATTGTTTGAGTTAAAATTATGGCCTACATGGCACCCATCAGAAAGGAGTACACGCCTTTCTGGTGTTGTGTTGTGTTATGGTTTTCAACGTTGACTACACCCTATGGGAATGGACGCATTCTTGGTGTTTCAATAGAGTAAACTTTTATAAAATATGTTTATAGTTTTATATTAGCGGTGTTGATGAGTTGGACTAGCCATTGTGTTGTCAAGCAATGAACGGAAAAAGTGGTGTTGCAATCGAAGAAGAGAAATGAAGAGGAGATCCTAGTTGTTGAGAATGATCCCGTGGTTGGGAAGATTCTGTGGGAGGATGGATTATACCCGTGAGGCATGCATTGGATGAGGAAGCTGAGAGTTCAATGGAAAGCCTATGTGTGGCTTGGACTAAGGGAAAATGTTGGTCCCTAGAGAGGGGAATCCGAGATGAGAGTTCCCTTTATTGCCTGGAATTACAAAGGTTATGGTACAGCTTCCTTCCATTGGTATGTTGACCCATACGAAAGTGTTGGCTTCGAAACCGAGAGAGTAAACTAGGTATGGGACTGGTTTAGCACCATAAATTATCGGTAAATCTAGTCGGTGCACTGGTTGGTCATTGAATGTTGTGGTGCAACTTGCGTGCTGGACAAACATTCATTACTATATCTACAAGTGATACAACGCTTGTCAATGAAGAATAGCACCTATGGAACAATATGAAGACACCCATACATATAAGTATTTGCTTATCATGTATTTTCTTATTTGAAATAATGTAAAAATTCCATGTGTATATGCCAATCCTGAAGAGGATAAATCTTACAACAACCAAGATGATACACTATTGTTTCTTTGTTGAAACTCAGGTAATGTTAGAAGCAAGAACCTTGAAGGAATCCTAAGGATGCATTTGGACATGTGATTGTCCTAAAAATCTCATTAGGAGTAGCTGTAGTTGATATTTCTCTCCATCTATGTGCAAAAGCACCTATCTTAGATCAACCGGATCTAAGGATAGAGTTCATGGTGCAAGGGAGGAGCTCAACCTTGACTATTAAAACAAGCAAAAAATATATTTTTCATGTTTATTTGTATTTTATGAGCTAACTAGTAAAACATAAATATAACATACCTTTCAATAAGATGGGCCACTGCAACCATTTGAGGATCTGGTTCAACGGCTCCCATGATACGGATCTTCGATTTTCTCCAACAAGGGTTGTCATCGGGAAAGGAATCAAGGGTCACATAGAGTGAACTCAACGTGCAACATGGGATGGTGTGGCGAAAGGTGTAGGAATATGGAATTTTGAGAGTTCCAAAGCGTAAGAGTTATGTAATGTTCAAAAATTGTTGTGGGGAGACCTTCACAATGTATTTATAGGATGATCCAATATTTGCTTGCCCATGGTATTGACCCATGGTTTTTCATAGTATGTGGTATTTATCCATGGTATTTTACCCATTCTCATTTTAGGGTTCTTTTTGTCCTTTTTGGGAGAATGGGGGTTATGTTGCAATAAATTCCCAACTTCCTTATATTTATGGGGGAAGGAATAATGATGTTTTGGACCAATTTTGGTGGAATTTAATTGTGAAGGTCAAAATGAAGGAAATAATGGTGGGATTATGATGTATAATTATGGTTTGGACCATAGAGAGCTATGTGGACAATTTTTGGTGTTAACAGATTGCCCCCTTATGTGTGAGGGAAGTAGCTCATCATATGGATGACAGACATCATAGGATCAAGGGAGAAATGGTGACAACAATGGAGAAACTAGAGAGAACCGTGGAGGAGTTGGAGGCTCCTCATTCAAACTACATTGGATTTTGATTTGTATTACTACTCAAAAATGGATGAGGTACATATAATCTCATACATATATATGGACGAGGTGGGAATACCCATGCTCGCATCAATGTCTCAATATACAAATGGGGATAAAGGCTCAATCAATGGGAGTCGATCAATACATACAACTAGAAGTACCTAATGGTGGCCTCAATGGGAGGCTGAAGACAAATACAGATCTGAAGAATTGGTACATAGAAACAATGACATTCTCTTGGAATGGAATATCACAATAAATGATGCTCTGTTGAATCTGAAGGTGTACACAACTGTATGGACTCAATGACCGAGAGTCATAATTTTTTAGGTACAATAAACAACATCGGATACTGGAGATATACGGAAACATGATACTGAGAGGCTTTCGAACACTGTTTCCAACACAACCCGGATATCATAAGGGACATGAAATTGTATGGGTCCCAAATAGACTCACCAATGTGCTAGAGTCGGGTGACAACAGGTGTCTTCGACCAAACAATGAAGGAACCAATACCCTGTACGAATCTCAATGGTGCGATAGTGTAGCTGAAGTCGAGCACGTGAGACACAAGCAACCCAAAAGGCACTAAGGATTCCTTTCAAGTGGTCAAAGGAACTCATCAATGAGGTGGATGAAACCAAGATACATGGACCTTTGGGTAAATCCTCTGGAATATATGTGTTGACGTCAATAGAGGGAGACCTGCAACTATTAAGGCAATGAGGTCTCCTTGATAGAAGCACAGGGGGACAACAAGAGATATGGAATAATAATGGGATCGAGACACCGAATGGGGAACAGGGGCAGGCGAGTACGAGGGAATCAAGCTTCCTTTGTTTAGAGTATAACAACAGGGTTGACATGGCAACATATGATACTGACTCATGGGGAGGGAATCATAGCTATGGAACCAGGGAGATGACTGTAATGGGAGATACTTGGGGAAGGAACTGGACAAGTGATATCCAAGGGATATAAGGGAGACTCATCGTAGAGTAATTTGTACAAAGGTGACCCAATAAGGGGAAAGTTTCCATAATATGAGACTATATGCAATATGTGTGCACATCGAAAGGCACTGTTTCGGCCTTCTTCATATTATAAAGAGCTTGAACAAGGGATATAAGTATGCTCAATATGATACTATCTTGTGGATTTTTGTTGAGCCCAGAATGGTAAATCCTCGATGGTGTTTTCATGCTTAGAGAGCCTAAAAACATGAAGAAGACTCCAATGGGTCTCTTTTTCGTACAATAGTCTCCTAAGACCGAAAAAGGATAAAAGTGTACAAAGGAGAACTCTCCCAACTGGAAGGGGCAAAGAGGCTTCTTTTCCATAGGTAGTCCAACCAGGCCAAAAAGGGTTAAACCTATACTGATTGGACGATCATTCAAATACTTTTATGAGCATGAACGAAACCAATTTTTCTTGGGGATATTTTATTTATGAGAAGGCTAGAAAAGAGCTTAAATGCAACCCATAAGTGTGCTTTTTCATAAATTGCGGTTCCAAGATCTAACAAAGCATAAAAGGATACAAATGGAACAGTTCCTGGCTGGAAGTTGCTAGGATGGTCCTTTTCTTTAATTAGTCTACATAGTTCGAAAATAGGGATAAACGATGCCACATAGACGCCCTTTCAAATATTTTAACGAGCATGAAGGGAAGCAAGCGTGCTCGATAATCTTTTAATTCTTTATGGAGTCAGAAAAGAGCTTAAGAGTAACTCCGTAATGGCCAGTCAAGCAAGGAGGAAGTGTTCAACGTACCAAAAGGGGTGATGTTGGCATCATGGTGGACAGGGAGAAAAATTAACAGTGGAACACTAGTGGAGCCTCCTTGTTGGATGATGAATGGTGGTAAAATAATCTAGAGTTTGCAGTATGGATGGAGCGGAGGGCTCATGAACATGCCAATACATAAGGGGTTCATTTTTCTTGGTGGCACACAATAGAGGTAACTCTGGGAAATGGCCCAAAAACATATAGGGAGAACATGAGACTGAGTCCCATAGGTATACAGAGGACAGAAAATCAAACCCGACGGTGTGAACGGCGTGAAAAATGGACATCGGATGACTCTGTGGTGCACGGAAGAAGGTGTTGACCAAATGATGGCCTATAAACAAGGGGGTACCATATGACACATGTCATTTTCACTATTCAGTGTTGAGCTAGAGTGGAGGGCCCCAAAGCAAAGGTTGTGATTTCTTCTGATCGAAACAGTGGTTTCACGATCTGTGAGTTGCAGGTAAGAGCTCTCACCTAGATCGTCATTTTCATGCATTTAGTTTGTTCTTTTCTCATTCTGAGGGCCTTGGCCAATCCCAAAGGGTTTTCGGGGTCGTGTTGCACTTTTCAAGGGAAAAGGCGTGACCCAGGTCACACCTATCAGGGATATAGGTGCGACCAGGTCACACCTATTGAGAAGAGGTGTGACCTAGGTCGCACCTATTCGAGAGACATGCAAGACCTAGGTCACACCTATCGAGTGTTTTTGCGCGACTTGGGTTGCATAAAAAGGCTCAACAGGAGCGGCTTAGACCAGGATGGAAAGTTTTGTTGAACTTGGTCTGACGATGACTTTTTGAATGTGCGGGATGCCTCAAGTTGGATGGCAGGAGAGAGACAGCAAGGACCTTAGAGATGAGGTGGAGGAGGATGGTGCAATACATGATACACTCACCCGAAGTGGGATGCTGAAGTTCTTCTAGATCCCTCTAATGGATTCAACAAAATTATTGCTAAACAAGCTAGTGATATTTTGGGATAGAGATCCATAGTGCTTCATCATATAGGGTGAGCGGTTGCAGCTCACCCTTCAAGATGTGTATTTTTTTACTAGCCTCCCATTGTTGGGTGTTATAGGTGATATCTCGTTGAAACGCCCAAGGGGGGTGTTAATGGATGACTTGTATTGCCGAAATTTATATGCCACAACTTATGTGCATGCGTCATACATATTGGTGTGTGACATCAAGAGTTTGGAGACTCATGTAGTGGCAGTGATGGTGTTACCGATACTAGGATCGAAAGGTCCACACAATATCTTGGGCGGCTAGTTATTGATCATCGAGACTATGCTGAGGGGAACCTACTATGGATGGGCCCAAATGTACCTGACAATGGTTTGACGTGGGCTGAACCAAGATAGCCCGGTGGATGGGGATTTCCGATTCCCATCCTTTTTGTGCTCATTCTTCTTTGAGCGGTTACTGACATTATGACCGCATCTAGCGATGCATGGCATAGGACCACGCAAGCCTCAGATGAGGCACTGGTGTGAGATGATGATTAGGGAGGGAGGTGGCTTGTTAGGTCGTTTCTTCGCCCGATATATTTTTTCACAGTGGCGGAAGCTTCCTATCCTGATAGAGGACTATCCATATGCATGCATGGACTACCGCGAAGACCTGGAGATGCCTCAACCTCCTGGACAGGTCTAGAGACCAGATGGTACGTATACATGACTCTTTTTGGTTTTAGTCATATATAGTTTACTAACATAGTTGTAGTTAGATCATACATGTGATTGATACTGATGACATAATGTGTGCATGTGCAGATGTGGGACCGCATCCACCAACATGATACCGGCGACACAGGGGCAGAGTGGAGAGGTCAGATCCACCTGCTCACAAGTAGAGGAGGTGATAGAGTGCTACGTTAGAATCACTACCACTAGACATCGAGCGACTATTGGAGGGGGTCATGGACGATAGGTGGCAGTACCTAGATGACAATCTGATCGCCACATGTTATAGAGCCCCTCCAAAGTGGATCTATCTAACGAGGAGGATTGTGGTTGGTGTTGAGTATGTCAAAGCAACGATACAGGGAGATGTACCAATGGAGGAGGAGAGCTTGGATGAGGAGGAGGACACATAATCAGTGGAGGATGACTCATACTAACAACTTGCGATGCTTCCCCAAATGCATTTGAGCATGGGGAATTTTGTATTATATGTATGATGAGAAATCCTGTGGGGCTTCTCTTTTTTGTATTGATTATGATATTATGATATGGATGCATGTGGATGCATATTTTTGTATTTTTATGTGTTTGATGAGTATATTATTATGATGATGACTATGCCTATATGATGTATATGAAATATGTATGCATGACTTATATAATGATGCATGATGCAGTTTATTTCCTACATGCGATGATTAATATGCCACTCTAGGACGTCATTAGCCATTTGGTCTACTACACTATTGAGACTTTTGGGAACATGCATGAATGAAATGTATTATAAATGTCTATCCAAGTGTCTAGAGCGTAGGAACTTTCTAAAGAGGCAGGGATCACGTACCTGGTAGTAGTTATTCAACTGGGGAACAAGAAGTTGGGTGTCTAGGAAGACATCAAGTGACGACGAATACCCAAGTGAAGGGCGACAGTCAAGAGACTAACAACACTGTTGTACCCAACATGGTTGTTGGTAGCAACACCAACACACATTTCGTCAATATGGATCAAATCATGTGACGGGGAATAGATGACCCACGCAGCTGAGGCGAGATTATGAGACCATTTGCTTGTACCATCAATGAAACGAGGATATGAGGGCAAGGTAGGATCCATTTGGAACAACCAAGGAAAAAAAATGTGAGACACATGGTAAAAATGATACAAAACAAGAAAGAAAAACTATGATACAAGGGTATGAAGGTTGGTCGGCTTAGGCATAGAATCTCTTGAGGTAAAGCCCATTGTGTGGATTCTTCAAGATGCAACCATCAGAGTCAGCAAGGATATATGGCCCCTTTTCGAGACATATATGGATGACATACCAAATGGATTCAAACTTCCCTTTTCCAGTTTTATCGCTCGCTTGATCGTAGACAAGGACAAGGTCCCCCTCATTAAAGGTGGGTGGGTAGACGTGGGAGTCATAATGGGATTCAACCGGGTCTTAGCCACTTCGATCATTTGGAGAATAGTGTGACGGTCCTCATCAATTTTTTCAAGCATAAGTAGGTGTTTTTCTAATGGTGAAGTATCAGGTAGAAGATCGACAACAAGGCAGAGTGATGGAATATTCCATTCAATGGGAAGAACCGACTCCACACCGTGGACTAAATGAAATGGGATAAAACTGGTAGTGTTTTGGTCGATGTCTAGTAGGCCCAGAGAGAGGAAAGGAACAAGTGGTTCCAGTTGATCTTGTGTTTGTCCACCATTCATTGGAGCATGGTTTTGAGGATCTTGTTGACAAACTCAACTTGGCCATTTCCCTGAGGGTAATAAGCAGAGGAATACTGGCATTCAAATTTCAACATAGCGGAGAGCTCTGTCCAAATAGTGTCCTCAAAGTGAGAACCGTGGTCTGAGACTTGCTAGAGGGGGACACCAAAACAAGTGATAACGTGGTTAAAAAAGAAGAGTGTCGTATTTTTATCCTTGCACTTGAAGGTTGGAATGGATTCATCCCACTTGGTGAAGTAACCAACAACCACAATGATGTATTTATGGCCTCCAGTAGAAGGAGGGTTACAAGTCACGAAGTCAATCACTCATTTGCAGAAGGGACCAAATGTGACAACAGGATGTAGCTGCGTGAGAGAGGTCCTTTCCTTTGGGGCAAAGAGTTGGCAATTGTGACAGTGTTTAACTGCATGAACACAATCAGTAAAGACAGTGGTCCAGAAATAACCAGTGCGGAGAATCTTTTGGGCGATAGCCAAACCGAAGCCAATCCATTTTTCTGGTAAATCAAAGATATTACCAAACTACTTCAAGACACTATTCTAGGCCTGCTTAATATAATTACAATAAAATAAAATATGAGGAGTTGACTCTTTTGCTTATTTACACAAAACACATCTGGAAGGACTATGTATCTTATGCTTTTGAAGGTATTCCGCAGTAAGAATTTTGCCATGTACTAAAACCCCCCAAAAATGTTGATTTTTGGAAGACCATCCTGCTACCAGAGTTTTCCCCAAAGTTTTGTAAAGGGAGGGTGCAGATTCTCCAAATAGATTATTCTGTATCCCTCTTTAACTGTATGTAGTCCCCTTTTTCCCAACCTTTGATGTGTTTGTTGCCAAGGCTTATTGGAGTTGCTCCATGAAGCTATTGAAGGAGGACATCATAATTTGATTTCAAATGAGATGGAATATAAATTTGTTTCCAGCTAACCGAATGACCTGCCTTATCCTATTCAGAAAGATCAAACAAGGTCTTGATTCCACGATCACTTAGCCAATTCTTCATTAAGGACTGCCCATCATTTCGATTAAAGGGAGTTTCTCCAAGAACATTGTCTTTCCATAGATTTATCCTCTTTCGATTTCTAGTTATCCAAACATAAACCATATTGAATGACTCGGCCTAAATCCTTACATAACTTCCATATGTTGGATCTCTCTCCATCCCAATTGCAATTATCCACACATCGAAGCCTGGAATGAGAGAAATACTTTTTCCTAAGAATTTTTTTCCACCAAGTTCTGTTGTCTGAGACTAGCCTCCAAATAAGCTTGGTTCCCATGGTTTTATTCATAAACTTTGGATCTTGAATACCTAATGTCTTCCATTTCCTTTATGAGATTTTACTGTTTCCCAATTTCAAGCAAACGGGAATTTTTGGTATTGGATTTTCCACCTTTCCCAAGAAAATTCCTTATATATTTGCAAAGCTTGTTCAAAATGCCAATAAGAGAAAGTAAGGATAAACATTGAAAGAGGGGAAGAGAGGAAAGAACTGACTTGATTAAGACAACTTTGTTAGCTGGATTAAGCCAACGCATGCCCAAGGTTCGTATTTTTTCCTTGAATTTCTGGATAATTTTCTTCCAATCTGCAGAATTGGTCTTTTTGTTTACAACATGGATACCAAGATATTTGAAATAAGTCCATTGGGTGTGATCGACAAATCCTAACAATTTGGAGATCATTTGTATGAGATGAGGAGAAACATTCCAACCATAATTTTTTTTGTTTTCTTCTTTACCTCTCCTCCAGAGGCATCTAAGGGTTGATTAAGCGATTGCTTAAATATGTTGGCATTTATAATCGAAGCTCCACATAACATGATTGTGTCTCCTGCAAACTATGCATTATTTAGAGATTTGACTCACCTGGTTGTTCTGATACCACAAAAAATTTCTTCATCTCAATCTTGAGCAAGTTTTCTCCCCAAATTTTCAACCATAGAATATATAAGAACATAGATAGAGGGAAACCTTGCCGCAAACCCCTTGAATCCTGAAAGAAATATGTTGGTCTACCATTAACCAAAGGAGCAACCCATGGACAATTTACACATGCATTTATTCACTTTATAAGTATAGGAGAGAAACCAAATCTAGAAAGAATACCAAACATGAAACTACGACGAACTCAATCATAAGCATTTTCCATATCTATCTTGACTATCATTCCCTATTCTTTTCAAGTTACACTAGAGTGTATTGATTCTTAGACTAGGACTATGTTGTCAACTATCTGTCTTTTTCCCACAAAACCACCTTGCCCTTCTGAAAAATCCTATAGATCAGGGATTTCATTTGATTGACAATGATTTAGTTAATATATTGTAGGAATAACTGCATAAGGAAATAGGCCTAAATCTAGCTAAAGAGGTGGGTTGAGTTTCTTTAGGAATTAAAGCAAGAAATGAGGATTTCTTGGTCCCTCTTATCTTCTATATGCCTTTAGTCCAATTCAAGATTTTATATAGATATTTCTTAATAATATGCCAACAAGCTTGATAAAAGTGTATAATAAAACCATAAGGTCCAAGAGACTTGTCAGAACCTAGTCTTGTTACCACTTTTAACGTTTTTCTTTCACTAATATAGTTATTTGGCATATGATCCTCATCATCTATGACCAATGATGGCACGTTTTCCAACATTGATTTTTTGGATGTTACATTTTTTATCCCTTTCTTTGTGTATAAGTCCTTAAAATGACAGAAAGCTTCCCCTCGAATATCAACACAACCATAAATTTTTACTCCTTCAACATTTTGAATTTCTCGAACATTGTTCTTGTGAAGTCTTAGTTTTCCCTGATTATGAAAAAACGAGGTATTTCTATCACCTGCCTATAACCAAGAGTGTGATATTTAACTTCCATGTCTCTTCTTCTTGCATGTATGCTACATTCTTTTGTACTTACATATTGTTCTTTTTTAATATGCTCATATGTTATTTCCATTGATTCCATCTATACCGATAATGTACTTAAATTTTGTTGTAAAGTTTCATGTTCTATGTGAGGAGAAAGATATAATTTTTTAGCTCGGTATTTTAGTTCTACGCTTATAGTGTGAACCTATGATTCCCAAACAAAAGATGGGGAACCTTCCACATATATGCTCCATGTACTTTCAATAATGTGTTGGACTTCTTCTTGTTTTAACCACATCGCGTTAAATCGAAAAGGAATTGGACCTTGATTTTCCAATTCCTCGAGAGTCAACATAATTGGTTTATGATCTAAGATTGCATTTGGAAGAATTTGAACATTAATCAAAATACAATGTCTGAAAAAGAGAACTATGAGCAAGAAATATGTTCAGCCTAACTGCGGTGTGCCCTAGGCCAACTCTCCTATTAGTCCAAGTAAAAGTGCCTTTCTCTAGATTTATGTCCACCAAATCCAAATCCACAATCAAATCTTCTAGATTTTCTCCAAAAGCATCCCTTACCAGAGAACCTCCTCTTCTTTATTTATGAGAAATGATCGCATTGGAGTCCCCAATTAGAATACTACATTGGAAATCTCCAAGAGTGTTTAAGGAACTGCATAATTCATGCTTAAGACTATACTGAACTAGCCCATACACATTACATATGTTTAACCTTTCTTGAGTACCAATAACTTCCAGCTTATCCATAACCCAATTCATGTTTTCCTTTTAATGTCCAAAGGTGAATTTATTCTTGTCCCAATAAACAACCAATCCACCTAAGGCCCCAATAGAATTCACTTCAATACCTTCACCATTTTTCTAATTTTTATTGAATACTTGAATTACTTCAATGGCTTCCATTTTTGTCTCTTGGAGTAAAATTATGGAGAGACGTTCTTTATGGACCATAATTAAAATTGCTTCCACTTTCTTCGTTCCTCCTAAACCTCTACAATACTAAGAGACAATGTTCATTATTTTTTTGAATGCAAATCAAGTTTGCCCCCTACTTCTGTTTTTTTACCTTTTCTTACTCGTTGTTGTTCCTTTCATAAGCATGTCGAGGGAGTCATGCTTACCCGATTACTTTTCTCTATCATATTCGTCTTCTTTGAACTTCTTTCTTAATTTTCACCCTATTTTTTTGCACACCAATCTTTCTTCTTCCATTTTTTCTAAGGATTCATTGGGGGTTTGTTGCATGGATTGATCTGCCTGAACATCTTCATAATCTATTTGCGCACTTATCAAATGTGTGTTAGTTTCTATAATTGGATGCATAGGGAGAGCAAGAATATAATCTTCCACTCCTAGCTCTTCCACGATTGTTTGAGGGGAAGGTTGGCTATGATATTGACCAATCTTTCTTGTTTTCTCCAAATTTCTGTCATGATTTCCTACATCATATAAATATTGAAACCAATTTGAGGTATAAGGCTCCATTGTTTTTGTAGTAACCAGGTTGATATGCGTTTTCCCTTTTTTTGCAACCCATTTCTATTCCTTTGCTTGTTCATCTTTTGGTTCCTTCACCACATTTTTGCAGAAAATCTCTTTTAAAAAGACTGTATTCATGGAATTTTTTACATTTGAAAGAAAGATGATTATAATCCACTTTTTGTACATGTGACTAGCTATCAATAACCATATTTACCACCTTTGGAAGACCCTTATCCAGACCCACCTCCACACAAATTTAAGCACATGAAAGCATAAGATATTTAGGTTGTGACACACACACACACATATATATATATATAATTTTTTTTTCAAGGAAAAAAATCTTTTATTCATATAGAATAGCATTAATTGTCCTTAAAGGACTTACAACATTGCTCCATGAGCTATCATATTGTTCATGAGTTCTACATAAAGCATTCCTTGAATCATGAGAAACTTGCATACGATGATATTAACCTACTGATATTATCATTTTACATAAGTTGTCATTAATCATTCTATACATAGAAAACTAAAAGATCAAAGCATTCTCCAAGAACATAACTAATGCGGGGTTTGACTCCCCTTGTTTTCCTCCTCGATGAGCATTCCTAGTGCCACGAGTAATGCACTCTTAGAAAGTGTATATGCCTCTTCATTTAGCTCCTAGTATACATGGTTGAAGGAAATGAAACCAAACATTCCTATTTGTCTTTTGATTGCAGCTAGTAAATGTTGTAAATGAGGAGATTTGATATGTATCTTGTTATTTTCCCAATCTATGACCATTTTTTAGTCCCCAAAGATCTATAAATTGAGAATGTTCAGGGCCAGCACTGAGTTGAGGATAGAACAAAGTGTAGATAATGATGCCTTATTATTTGAGCAATGTCCTAGACCATACTTAATTAGAATCTGCACCTTCTCTATAATATACATAATTGCTCCATACCCTCCCTATGGTGGATCACCTTGGATAGCTACATCGAAATATCCTTAAGGGATTTTCTTTTATCTATGCTAGGATTTTTATCATATGAATCTTTTTTTTTCATTTTCCATTTTTTTGTGCTCCCTTGTCCACTGTACAATCATGGTATATGTTATCTCTGTTGGAATTTTGCAATCTTGAAATATGGATGAATTTATTTCCCACCATATTCCATAAATAAATAGGGAACGGAAAACATCAAGGCTACATACCAAGGGGTTTTCCACCATATTCTACAATATTCTTCAAGAGAGGCTCCCATCGCCATTTTTTAGTTGCTCAAATATTTTGAGACCATGTTCCATACAACCCCTGCATAAGGGCAGGAAACAAATAAGTGAGATGAAGATTCACAACTCGATTGACATAACATGCACCAACTTGGTCCTGCCCATCCTCTTTTCATCAAGTTTTCCCAAGTTAGCATTTTGTTATTCAAATCTAATCAAAGAATTATCTTCGCCTTCAGTGGAACTATGGTTTTCCAAGCAGTATGCCACCGTCATTCTTTTTCTCCTGAAAAAGGATTTGATTGCTTGAACTGCGTACCTCAATTTCACTGAAAAATCTCCAGTTGAGCAGTTCTTCATCCATACTAACTTGTCTTGTTCGTTATTCTTCAAGGTGATGAAATTGGACTTCAAAGAGTTCATCAGTCCTCACCTAGATCTAGAGCAGTTTTCCACTCATCTATAACTATTCCTTGGGAGGACCTGATCTCTGTGTCTGCTAATGTTTTAATATTATGCCTCTTTAGCAAAGAAATTATGTTTGAAGACAAAGTGTAAGCACCATCATAACCAACCCATGGGTCCTCCCCTATTCGAACACTCCTACCATCTCCGATATTCCACGTTGTCCATTTACCTATTAAAGGGAAGGAGAACACTAATGATTTCCAACCTATTGAACCTCCCTTGTGACTTTTTTCATGACTTCTGAACCAATCTATTATTGAAGAATTTGGACAATATTTGGAGCTCATTGATTTCCCCATACAGAGTTGGTGTTTACTGCTAGTCTTCAAAGGGATTTGACTGCAAGAGCTTGAGAGAATAAATAGGGGTTCTTTATCTCCTAACCCCCCAACTCCTTGAGGTTTTCCATTATTGTCCACTTCACCAAGGGAATTCCATCCTTTTTTTACTAGTTGTCCATAGGAAGGAAAAGCAGTTATGACGAATCTTCGTTAGAATTCCTTTCGGGATATGTGCAAAGGAATCCCAATATACAGGTATACTCTGAAGTACTGCTTTAGAAGTGTTAGACGTCCACCTCTAGAGAGATATCCGTTGGCCCAGCATGATATGTGTGATTCCACCTTCTTATATAGCTAAATCCAATCCTTAAAATATTAAGCATTGGGCTTGAGGAAGAAACCCAGGTATTTGAAATCATCACTCACAGAGCTAAGTGAAAAAACAATATTTGTCCTAAACCTTTGTTGTAAATATTCAGGGACTTTGTTTAAAGCAAGACTTGGTTTGTCTATATTTATTACCATACATGTATCCTTCCCATAGAGATGTAAGATCTGTATTAATGATTGCATATTTTCCAAATTTCCTTCTTCCACCAATAACACATCATCCACAAAGAGGATGTGCGTCATTGCCACAGTCTCAGAGACTAAACCCCCCTTAAATAATCCTTCTCTTTTAGCTCGATGTACCAATGTGCTCAATGTTTCAGCGACCAATAGGAATAAGAAGGGAGAGAAGGGACATCCTTGTCTTAATCCTCTTGATGGCCTAAAGAAGTAGGAGGGAGCACCATTGATTAACACCACAAAAGATGTCGAGGTTATACAACCCATGATCCAATTCACTAGATCTACCAAGAATCGCATATGATTAAGTAATAGTCGTAAGAAAGTCCAATTGACTCTATCGTAAGCTTTAGACAAATCGAGTTTTAGGGAAAAGGCATTTAGCTTATTCTTATTTATTGAATGAATTGCTTCTTGAGCCAGTGAGACCGTGTCATGTATTTGTCTATTGAACAAAAACCCAAATTGTTCTTTCGATACAACCTCGCTTAGGATTGGCTTCATCCTCTCAGCAATTATTTTTTCAATTATTTTGTATATTGTATTGCAATAGAAAATCGGTCTTAAATATCCAAAGTATGTGGGTTTTTGTTTCTTTGGTATTAAGGCTAAAAAAGTGGAATTCATTGATCCCATTTCCTTTCCAGTATGCTAAGATTCTCTGACTACCTTCAAAATATATTCCTCTATCAATTCAAAGAAACCCAAGAAGAATTCTACTGAAAAACCATTGTGCCATGGGCTCTTTCCTTTTCGAAATGAATGTACACTGTTGCATAATTCTTCTTTCGACACTTCTTTAGTTAAGGTATCATTCATTTCATCGGTAATAGATTTTGGGAAGAGCCTTAGTACCAATAAAATTTCTTGGATCGAGCATCCCTTTTTTTCACTAAAAAGGGTTTTAGAATAAGAGACCCTCGCTTCACAATTTTATTTGAAGGAGCTTCCGATGTATCCTTGTTCATTATGAATTTTTGTTATGGTATTTATACTTTTCTTATGTGAAGCGAATCTATGAAAGAATTTGGTGTTGTTGTCTCCTTCGGTTATCCAAATTGCTCTCTTTTAATTCTCCAAAGTTGTTCTTCTTTGGCAAGAAGGATAGTATGAAAAAATTCCATATCTTTCAATTTCTTAAGTTCAGCTTTAGAGAAAACCCCTGCATCATTCTCCCTATACAATTCCCTAATGCCTTCTTCCACCTTCTTTAACTCGGTATGTTGTCTCGTATGAAATGTTTTTCCCCATTCCTTAGAGACCCTTTTAACCTTGGCCATATTATCAATCAATTGTTTCTTATATGTTATAGAAGAATCTATCCTGAAAGGGGACCAAGTTTTCTCTATCAATTTCTTATAATCCTCTTCTTTCAGCGAGACTAGGTTGAACTTAAAGGGAGAAACTGGTTTTTGTTCCTGTATTTCAATTAACAACATGATGGGACGATGATCATTGATTCCTCCATCTTTGCCCAAGAGGAAATCGTAATAGGTATTGAATAAAAATTCCCTGAGATCAAGAAACAATCCAATCTTTTAGAAATTGCATTTTTCCCACTTCTCCTATTCCTCCAAGTTGGCTCCAGTTTTTTTAGTTGAACATAAACAAGTCATTTTGAATTGAAAAGAGAAATGAATAAGTTACTGAGAGAGTCTAAAGGAGAAAGCTTCCCTTAAACTTCTCTCTCCGAAACCATTATATTTAGATCTCCCTCGAGTACCAAATTTCAGTATTCGCAGAGCCTTCTAGATGAGAATTTGTTCGAGAAATCTCTTCTGTTATGAAACGACCCATATACATTTAAGATCGCAAAGGTTACTCCTATGGTACTGTCCTCGAGAACTATATTCAACACATTGTCATGCTTACAAGAGTATATAACTCCTTCAATACTGGACTCCAAGCCATAATTAACGCTCTTGAATGTCCATCTGCATTAATGTAAGCAAACGACTAGTCTTTTAAATAGGGCTCTAGAATCTCCTGGGATTTTTTGCCTTTTGACATTATTTATTGTAAGAGGATGAACAAGGGCTTCAATTTAGATATCATCCTCTTGATGGCATTTAATTTGGGGGAGCCCTCTATCCCCCTTACATTTTAAGAAAGACACAACATTAGTTAGCCCTGGGAAGGGCATTCCCCGCTCTAAGGGCCCTATTGATTGTTGTTTGCTTTCTAGCTTTGATTTCTAACATGGCTCGATTTTTTTCCTTCGTTAAATGGGACTTTCTTCCTGGGATAACTTTAGGTGGGATGTCTTATTTTAACCCTCTATAAATTTCTTCATTCCTCGCCAAAGAGGGCACCCTAGCCCTAGTGTTGTAGACTTTAGTGTTTGCAAAAGGTGCGGTTTTTTCATTTGACCTTAAGACTGAAGGTTTAGCTGATACTTTTGTTACTAACAATACATTCTTAGGGGAATTACAAGGATAAGGAAAAGCACCTGAAACCAAAGAAGTATCTCCTTCTGGAAGTACTAGCAACAAATAATTATTAACAAGAGAGACTTCAAAAGAGACATCACACTTACCGAGGGAGAGGTTGACATACTTTCCACCAACTTGTAGGGCTCAACGTTGTGGACGTGATCCTCTAGTGTGTTTAGTCCGTCACTTATTGCCTCATCCACTCCCTTCTCCTCTTTTTGTAACATCCCCAACATTTTTTTACCCATATCTTCCTTCGATTCGGAGCCCTCGGAGAATGGAACTGGCAATCTCAGATTATATGGCCTGCTTGTCTGCACCCAAAGCATCTGAATGGGATTTTCCAATAATCCAATATTTGATTCCAAATACTTTCATACATTTCCAACTTGATTTCTTCATATAATCCATCATGAAGGTCCAGTTCTACTAGTATTTTTACTCATCGTTTGTCAATATTTTTGTCCCAATTTTCCTTAAAGGAAATGAATCTTCCAAGCTTGTCTTTGATTGCCTCCAGTACTGGTTTTCGTAATCATGGGAAACCTTGGAAGAATAACCCATACCTATTGCAATTTTTGAGGCTCTCTTCTAGCGTAAAAGTCAACTTGCCACCATTTTAGTATTAATCTGGAAGGGCCCCAACTCCAATCACATTCCATTAATCTATATTTTTCCAGTTCTGAATGCACTCTAAACATTATCCATCCCCGCAACATGATATCGAAGGAAGGGATTTGGTCCAATACCGTTCCCCAATTAATTTCCATCCAATTTTGTAAGAAAGTTTCCCCAACATGTTTTTCGCAGAACCTTCCAACTAGGGCTGAAGCTAGGTAATCTCGTACTTCTTTGATTCTAACCACCAATACTGTTGGTTCCTTTTTTGATCTGGCCCCTTTCCTATAGCTAGGTTTAGCTTAAAGGTCATTTTTCGACGTACCAGATCCATCATTTTTTGGCCCAGGGGATAAATGCGGCTCTTTCCTAGAGACATTTGTCTGCATTCGAAATGTATTATCATCTCCAGGTGTTTCTTTGAACTTGTTGTGGCACCTCGTCTCATCATTTGTTACGAAGATGGATCTCGCAGGGAGGGACTATCACAGTCCACCTCATCCAATTCCATCTTACGTCACCAATGAACAACCTAACACACAAGCATGGAAATGGCGTCTGATCACACGTCTTGTTGGTTGTCGCAGTAAAACCAAAGAGATCTGAAATATAGAAGACTTTAAAAAAAGATCCATTATGTCCTGCTTCTCCTTTATTCTTCGCCCTTCGGATAATTTTCACACTATAGAGCTCCATCGCGCCCTCCCAAATACGATGCTCCAAATGACACATATCACACACAC
>LPNX010394481.1:84429-121730 GCA_001517045.1 Pseudotsuga menziesii
ATATACATATATATACATATATATGTATATATGTATATATATATGTGTGTGTGTGTGTGTGTGTGTGTATATATATGTGTGTATATGTATATGTATATGTATATGTATATTTATATGTATACATAGGTATATTTATATGTATATGTATATTTATATGTATACATATGTATATGTATACATATATATATGTATATGTATACATATACACACACACACACACACATATGTATGTATGTATGTATATATATGTATGTATGTATGTATATATATACATACATACACATATATATACATACACACATATATATGTACATACACACATATATATATGTACATGTGTGTGTGTGTATGTGTGTGTGTGTACATATATGCACACATATATATATGTGTGTGTCTCTCTCTCTCTCTTTCTCTCTCTCTCTCTCTATATATATACATGTATGTACATATATATATATATGTGTGTGTGTGTGTGTATATATATGTACACATATATATACATATATAGATATATATATATACATGTACATATATATACATGTATACATGTACATATATATATATATATATATATATGCACATGTGTGTATATATATATATATGAAACTTTATAAAGAGAACAGGAGGAGAATGCAGCATCAAGCAGGATAAAAGGTCAAACGACGATAACGATATATATATATATATATATATATATGAAACTTTATAAAGAGAATAGGAGGAGAACGCAACATCAAGCAAGATAAAAGGTCAAAGGATGATAACGACATTTTGAACATCACAAAAAGGATGTGATTTTGTGACAGCACAAACTAAATGTTCGTTATAATGTAAGCTTGTAAAAGCAGTTCATGGTTTTATTCAATGAATAAAATTGGTTTTTTTCTCAGGTGAAAAAAATATACACATACATATATACATATATGTATATATGTATACACACACATATGAAAGAGAGAGATTTGATATATATATAATTGATTTGAGTTTTAAATTATATTGATTTGAGTGAGACTACAACGAACCTAGATCCATCTTAAAAGATAAAAAATTTACAACTCAAAGAATTTGATCCCTTTTAACATTTAATAGATCTAGGTTTAACATGATTTAACTATTGTGACACTATTTTCTCATTGAATGACAACAATTTCACTATCTACCAACTCATGAAATAACACAATATTAATCCATTGTACCCTTGAGAGATTATTTGCTTTATTTATAGTGAGGATTTAAACATGCCCTAGAAAAGCAAAGTCCATTGTATTTTTGAGAGATTATTTGACTTTATTTATAGCGGGGATTTACAAAGCAAAGTCCATATCAATTCGCATAGAATTATTAACATATAACTATAACCAATATGTAGAGGTTCCTTAGACAAGAAAAACACTCAAAATAACTAAACCCTTCACAAAAGAAAATAAATTATTACAATAAAACTTATAAATGACTCTTATAGAAAGCAAACAAAAACTTATATAAAAATAAAATGTAAATTTGAAATTCATAACTACTCAAAAATATTAATTATTATTTTTCGAATATATATTTTATAATTTGTTATAACTAAATTATTACAGTATAACTAACACATTTATACCATTAGAGACTTCTTCTTATGGCGACTATTCTTTAGATAAATCCCTGTTGGCTTTATTTATTACTTTTACAGCTTGCCGAACGTGGGTGATCAAGGGGTGCTTTGATACACACAGACTTAGAGTTACAACCTTTATAAACAGACCTTTTCCCTAGACTTGAATACGAAGCGAATTACTTTTTGTTTTCTGTTGATTGGTTCATTGGTGGATTGACAAGGCTTAGACAGGCTTACCTTTTTGAAGGCTCAAGCCTAGACACGGACTTAAGGTACCATATATACACATACAACAACATCCCCTTAATATTAATCTTGGGAGGGAAAGGTTATGTCTACCTACATAATTACCTTTATGTTGGACAGCACCAGTGGTTTAATCATTTTTAACTGCCCTTTTTATGAACTACTGCATTAATACTGAGATTCAATGGGGTGGTTTGCACTTTCAGCATTGGGAGGGATTCCCTAGCCTACTTTATTTATTTTTGTGCAACCTACCAACTCAACACCCTTATATGAAAACTTGCATTTATACAATTTAGGTTCACTCAAAGATTTGAAAGCCAAATCTTTTTATTTATATAAGCAAAATCATTTTAATATTTATAATTAAACCATATTTCTATAAATTATCAAAATAAAACATCATTATTAATAACTAATTCACATAAATATAAAATTTTCATATATAAATACTCATTTAAAAAATACATCCATTTTCATCATAATTTCATAATACATCCATTTTCATCACAATTTCACACAACAAAATATCCATTGTCTTATTCCAACATGAAACAAAGTATCTATTGTCTTATTCAATTCAATGATCCAAAATACACTAACTGTAAAATACAAATATGACAAAATTTCCTTATACGTTTATGGCCCAAAATAATTAAGATTCTCTATTCCATCATAGATGCGGCCAACTAAAGTCCATTCGAAATCTTGAACCATACTCCAGATCTAGAATATTTTCACTCATAGACATGTTCATAAGGTTTTATATAAACATATATTTTCTTCACCAGGAAGGATAATACAATGAATTTTATACTAAATAAAAGAATATCCTTGTAACATGGATGGGTCACTATTGAATGAAGTTATGAACAATTATATTTTTATTTCTATACACTTTGTTGTTGGAATAAGTTTTCCCTCTCTCATTCAAATTATTCTTCCACTCACGTGGAACTTGCACATCAACACTTTGTTGTTTTGCATAAGATAATATACATTGTATCACACCAAATCTTATCATTAATGACTATTTGTGGAATTGTCAAAATAAAATAATATATAAGGTTTTTTTCTTCTTCTTTATCTTAGTGATAAGATCATCAACTCTGTAGTGTATAGTATGAGTTTTGATTAAATTCATATATATTAATGATACAATGATAAAGTTAAAATATATTATATGTTATATAAATTATATGATATGGAAATATGAATAATATTTATTGTATTGAAAAAAGTGAGGTGTTTTTCAATTTAGTATGGGGAAGATTCTGTCATATTAGTCACCTTATGTTACCAACTTAAATAAAAATACTAAAAAACGAAAAATATAAATTACTATTGGTTTAAATAAAAATTAATAAAAAGTTAAACTAACATAGATCCATTTTAAACCTGTATCTATTAAGTATTGAGAGGGATCCAAATGGTAAAAAATGTACACCTCAATAAATTGGATCCATCTCGGTGCTTGATAGATCTAGGTTTAAAATGGATCTATGCTAATATAGATTTATCTTAATTATGGTTCTATGAAATATTGAGAGGGATCAAATTTTCTCATGTGTAAACTAAAGTACTAACCTTAAGAAATTTGATCCCTCTCGATGTTAAGTAAAGGCAAAATTAAAATAATTTTTTATGATACTAATATAACGCAAAATTTTAAAATAAATTTTGATATAAAAGTTTATGAATATTGATGTTACATTTTACTTGTTGCATTATTACATAAATTAATTCAATATAAATAACCTATCTAAAAAGTTTGAAATAATTTTCTAGATATATATATTTTTAAGTAATATGTATTCTCGTGTATTTTTAAATATTTAAGAATATATTATTGGATCTCTTATTGAAAACATATTTTAAACATTTTAATTTTTTTAATTAAATATTTAAAATTTACTATTTTTATGTGAAAGTTGCATCTTTATTTTGAAAATAGTTTAAACCCATTACAAATTAAATTTGAATATAATCTTAAATTAAAGATAAATCAACATTTAAGCAGTAAGTCTTGGATCATGGATTATATAATATTTGGTTGCTTGTTAAGTTTGCCTTGGAACATGGACAACATAATATTTGTATTTTTGGGATAATGTAGTTTTGTTTATTTTTTGACCCCATAGTAAATTGTGCTAGATTTTATTTTTTTGCCAAAACGTAGAGTTGATAGACAATTTATAGTTTGAAATTGGTTGATTTAAACTTGGAATTGACATATGTTTCATTTTATATTTGTTTTTAAGAGCCGAAATGTGCGACATCAACGTTACAAACACAACACATCCCATGCACTTGAGTGTAGAAAACGCCTCTTTGATGCAATCAATATCATAATAGAAATACAAAATGTTGAATTTATCAATAATGTTAGTAAATTATGACCCACAAAGTATGATATTGAAAATATGTATAATACTATTATTGCAATAAAGACATAAATTAACACATTAAAAAGTCTATTAATATCACAATTAAAACATAAAACATATTATTAATTTGTTTATATTTTAGAATTTTGATGGACTAGAGCAAGTATCATTTTCCTAGATTGCAAAAGGACTAGACAAGTGTACTTTCTAGATTGATTTTATCGGTGTCATTTCAAATTTTGAAATAAACAATTATAAAAAAATAATATAATAATTAACTTGTATTTGATGCATGGATAATGGGTAGTGGCAGACTATTCGTTTAATTAGAAGAAGGCGAGTGATAACAAGTAATTGAGACATAGACAACGAACGATTACAACTATGTATGGAGAACAAGTAACACATAATTTGTTCATGGCGTTTAACTTGTGGCTAGTGAACACCGATAGGCCATAATTTAAGTGCCATGAACAAGTTATCTGTTACTTCTGCTTCATGTGTAGTTGCAATCACCCATTGTTTATGCCTCAACTACTTGTTATCACCCACTTTCTTCTAGTTAAATGAGTTGTCTGCCACGAATTGCCTGTTATTCATGCATCAACTAAGAGTTATCCATGCATTAGCTACCCGTTATCCATGCATCAACTACCATTTTTTTTGTATATTTGTTTATTACGAATTTGGACGATGACTATAAAATCAATCTTCATAGTACACTTGTCTCATCCTCTCGTGATCTAGGAAAATCATACTTACTAGGCCACCCCAAATTCTAAAATATAAACAACTATATCCATGTAACAAAAATGACAAGAACAAAATAACATGATTTTGTATCTACAACTAAACAAAAGGATTGAGAGAGCATCTTGGCAAATAACAACCACCCATCCATATAGTGATCGTCACATGACTAGCAAAGCTAGGAACTATGCTTGCAGGATAGAATAGATGGATGTTAAGATTTCATAACCAACTGTCGATGTTTAGCTATATACTATTGATCAGGAATAGGAATTCTTGGATGAACAAAACTAGTAAACCACCAGAATATAACTTAGGTCACAAATGAATAAAATGATCTTGGCTCGCATATAACAAAAATGAAACTCTTTCAAGATCTCTTCATGAAGTATAACTAGATTCTTCTCTAACAATGACATATATGATTTCGGTAACTAGGGTTAGGTCAAGGAAATAAGTAAGTAAGTTAGTGTTCCTAAAAACTAGGGGAGAAATGAAGAGCCTTAAAGAGGTAAATCCTTCGACAAAGTTGTTGGTCATTATTTATGTAATAAGGCTTGATCTACAAATTTAATAATCCAATAGTAGAAGACGAGCTATCCAACTAATTCGATCATTCATAGATCTATTATGATAATTTGTCCATATTTCTACCATGTAGTTTTATTGTTAAAAATATTGTTGGAAGGCTCTTATTTATTCCACCTAGTGTATTGCTTTTATTGGTCCTAAGTTATAGAATTAATAAATGTGCCCTTATATTTTTTCAACAAAAAAAATATAATTAACTTTCACAATGTTTATTAAAATCTATCTTAAGTAAAAAAAAAAAAAACACTTAGAGAATATCTAAAAGTTTCCCTGTTGCCCGTATTGAGGCTGGTATGAAGTATCTAGGGTTTAACCTCAAACCGTGCAGATATCTCATTAGGGATTGGGATTGGCTGATTATCAAAGTGGAACAAAGGATTCAGAATTGGAGCTTTCGTTGGTTGTCCAAAGGAGGAAAGCTGGTACTGATAAAAGCTGTTTTAGAAGCTACTCCAGTGTATTGGATGCATTTCTGGGTTCCTTTGGGTGTCATTGACAAAATCAGAAAACTTTGTTTCAACTTTCTTTGGGCTGGCAAACAAAAAGTCTATCGCTTTGCCTAAATCTTTGGGTGGTTGGGGACTCAAGGTACCTGTCTTATTTGCTAAATCTCTTGCTGCTAAAAAGGTATGGGATATTATTCATGGTTCGGGTTTATGGGTCAAGATAGCTTATCAGAAATATATCTTTCCACTCAATAAACTGGAATGGATTAGATCCTCTGTAAAAAAGAAAAAGAATATTTCAATCTGTTGGAAAGCTGTTCTCTGGGCCTTTGATCTTATTGGGAATTATTTGGTATGGAAGGTTGGTTCTGGAAAAACTGTCCGTATAGGAATAGATCCATGGGTTGGATGCAAATGGAGACATGCCTTGCCTAATCCTATGAGAGATAGGTTACACTTGGCTGGTTTCCACTCTCTTTCTGATATTGGAATTATTGGAAGGTCTGTTCTATTGCCACAAGAATGGTTATCTGCAGATACTTTGGGTTTTAATGATCCATTTGAGATAGCTGTTTGGAATGGTTACATTGCCTGCCTAAAATCTAGCCATGTTAGACTCTCTATGGAAGAGGACTATCTCATCTGGCATTTATCAAAATCTGGTAAATATTCTCCAAAAGCAGGATATGATGAACTTATTTACAGAGATGTAGACTTGAATTGGTGGTGGAAGGTTCTATGGAAGATGAAGTGCCCACTAAAAACAAAATTTTTTAGCTGGTTTCTTTTCACTGGTAAAGCATTAACCTGGGATGTTCTTTGTTTGAGAGGTAGAGAGGGTCCTGGAAGATGCTATCTTTGCAAACAGAGTTGCGAATCCAATCTCCATATAGCTGTAGAATGCCCATTTACGCAATCTGTTTGGTCTATCATTGAGGAACATTTATCCATTATTAATCTTTGGAATGGAGACTCCCTCTCTGAATGTTTTAAAAATTGGTGCCTGTTATCAGCTGTAAACTCCATCAAAACTTTACCCATCATTGTCCTATGGTTTATTTGGAAAGCAAGAAATAGATCTTGCTTTGAGGATTGTGACTCCTCTCCTGCACAGGTTTCAAGCTATAGTCTAGGCATGCTGAAGAACATACCTCAGACTCTTCCTGTGATCTCTATTAGATCTATTGTTGTAGAGGATATTGATCATTCTTTTGGTTGGGGATACTTTGATGGATCTGCTGCTGGGGATCCACTGCTTTGTGGGGCTGGAGGTATTCTGTACCTTTCTGATAGGCATTTTATATCTTTCAAAGCAGGTTTAGGTTTGGGCACAAACAATTATGCAGAATTGTGTGCACTTAAGCTTCTCCTTAGGCTAGCTAGGATGCATAATTTGGATAAACTACAAATTTTTGGAGACTCTCAGCTTGTTATTAATTGGGTATCTGGTAAGTATAAATTACAAAATCTTGAACTCTCCTTGATTCTTCAAGATGTTCATTATTTATCGGACAGGTTTGAATTTGTATCTTACAACCACATTTATAGGGAAAGGAATTCCAAAGCAGATTTGTTGGCTAAAGCAGGGGGTAATCTTCATGAAGGTTTTTGGAATATTTTGGAACAGAATGAGGCAGCATCCACAGAAATATTTCAGGTTTTCTAAAGGTGCTATAACTTGCTGTCTGTCATAGGACAGATTGCCGGTTCTTGGTGACTCTCAGATATGATGCCATGGCTGATATTTATAAGCATTTTCTAGCATTTGGTGATCTCAAGCAACAATATTTAGAGCTGGACCTGCGGGCTGTTAGGCCTCTTATTATGGTTCTGAAAGTTTTTTTGGAAATAATTTTTTCATATTTGGATGGTCTGGATCAGACAAATTTTTTGCAGCTTCTCATCAGCATAAGATTTTTTATGAGACTTCATCAGCATGCTAGTTCTGCTCTGATATCTTTGCTTTTGATCACTTGGTCCCTTATTGATCTGACCTGATTTATCAGGAGTGATGATATAAGTCTGCTATGATCAGACTTAGTTATTTTTTTGTTCTTTCTGTTGGAAAGTACTATTGGTATGATGCCGATTTCATGTATATGTACTTTAGATTTGGATTGTGGATTTGTGCTCTTTCTGAGGCAAATTTGTTTTGACAACTTCTTAGTTGTTTTTTGTAAAATGGACTATGAAGGCCATCTACTAATTGTGAATAAAGTATTTACGAATTTTTTCCTTGGATAAAAAAAAAAATCTAAAAGTTAATCAAAATGAAAAAAAACTTAACTTTTAAAATTTATTTCAACATAAACATGAAAATGAAACAACACATTAATAATTTTTAAAAGACTTTGAAATAAATATCAAACATAAAAAAAAATTAATTTAATTTTTTAGAGAAATTTTGAACTAACCAATTGAAAACTAAAAATATTGGAATATATGTAATCCTAAGAAAAAACAAATCGATCATTAACAAACATTGCCTAATAACATAAAATCATTGAAAGCAATCCATTGATAAACCTACAACTACCAAGAGTATGAAAGATGAGTCGAGGTGCTGTACCTTCAACAAAATCTCTTAAAAATTAATAGTAAGACAATAAGACAAATCTGATTGCAAAACCTCTTCAAAAATCAAATCTGATTGCTAAATGTAAGTCAAGATGAAGGAAATCCTCAAAGTCTTGTCAACATGGAAGTGGAAGTCTGTTCGGACTCTACATGTAATTCGTGGTCATCTGCCTCCAAAATGGAGGGAAATAAATAATGATCAACCTAATAAGCGAGCATCTCAAAACCACATTCAAATTATTGATTTTTTATTTATTTATTATTATTTTAATTGACTTAAAACTATTTGATATCCACTTTGGAAGGAGAGAGATTTGAACGTGACACCTCTCCCCTTGGTTTCTATTGGTTTAATTATTTCACTTTACATTATATTATTCAGGGCCGATATCGATAATGAGCTTCTTTCCAATGGAGGAGCATTGGCAAAGTAGCGTGGATGAATTTCTGGACGGGCAAAGTTGAGTTTTAGTATATGATCTATAATTATCTATTACTCAGTGGCATCTTCATCTTTATCTTTAGGGATTTTCTCGTTGTGTATTTGCCTCCCATTTTGATTCCAAATTCTCAGAACGAGGATTTAGGATTTGTAGAGTGGGGGTCGAAATAACACAGCTACTCATGAATGTGAGATTCCCTAATGACTCTTTAATCTATCCCAGAAATCTGCCATCATACTCTTACATGGTCTGCGTGCTGCTATTATTATATTGTGCAGGGGTGGCAATGAATGGGCTGATAAAGAGGACCTTCCCCTCCTCCTTTTTCTTCCACTGGGAGGCATCAGAAGAAGAAGTCATGTTCTCAGAACAATGTTTTCATCAGAATAAAGGAAACCCAAATCAGAAAAGGTGAAAGGCAGGCTTTTACTTTCTGTTGACAGTAGAAGAAGGAAATTTATTTGTCCGGGAATATGTATTACATGCTGCAATCTCGTTGCATTGGTTTACCTTCTTCGTTTGTGGGTTCTGTTGTCCTCCGAATGTGAGCGTGATCATCCATATGGGTATTTCAGGGCAACAGCAATGACTGAATTCAGAGAGTGGAAACCAATAATCATAGCAAAAGTGGGATTTGTTTTTATTGTCTCTATGTTTGCAATTCTTGTGTTTTTATAACAATACTGCAAACCAAAGTAGAAATTGGATCGAAAGCATGCAGAGGCTGTAGGTGGAGATTGGGGTTTAGGGCACACCACCAATACGATCTTAGCATGGAAAGGATTGAACCCACAACGAAGCTGAGCTGAGAAAGTTAGGAATTCATTTCAATGGAAAAGTCTCCAAAGGGTTGTGCCCCCCATATCTGCTATTGCTATTGCTGCCGTCCTACAGGGTCAGAGGCTGCTGCTTCTTCTTCTTTTTCTGCGACAAACAAGGTGGAAGCTGTGCATCCCTCTAATTGGCAAGGCTGTGATGCTCATATGCCCACTGCAGGAGGTGACAATGCTTTGGTGAAGGAAGAGGGTGGAGTGCCTCTAAAAAGCAATTTGAAGAAGCCATCACCTGTGTCTTTAAAGGACACTATTGCGGACAGACACAGAAGCCCAAACAGGAGCCCTGTTACGGAAAATTGCAATGAGGAGAATGGGGAGACCAATACTAACAGCAAGAGAAAAGTACAGTGGACTGATGCACATGGCCAGGAACTAACGCAAGTTAAAGAATTTGAACGCAGGTAGGCTATTTCCGAGATTTTGTGCTTGTTCATCCCATGATTGTCTTATGTATGTTGTCTGCGGCTCTGTGGATTTTTAAATATATAATTAATTGCAACCATGATTTTATTTTTGAGCCAAGGTAAGTTAGATTGCAGAAATTATTCACATAATTTTCTTCTCTATTTTTTCAAAAAGAAGCAGTTTGAACATCTCTTGAACTTCAATTCTTTACACACCCTCATTTGCCATTTCTTTACAATTGGGTATATTAGAAATTATATATACACACATGGACACATATATGGATGTAAACATGTATATATTGAAATTTTAATATGAGTAAGTATCAAGGTACATTTCCCATCTTGCTTCTGGCAATCCTCTAGTCAAAAACATATTTCCGCTGCCTTTTTTCCCCTGAGGAAAACCTTTTCCTAAGGTATGCTTCCCCACAACCTTGAGTACCTATTGGGACAGAATTGGCCAAATGCTTAGTAACATTGGTGACAACCATTGGAGCTCACCCATTGGGCTAAAATGTTTGGAAACATCTCGTCTGACCCTCAAGCAGCTAGTCACAGTGAGATTTCTAGTTCTTTGCCAGCTCCACTTGACCTATGAAGGGCAAACATGTCACAAGCAGGATTTGAACCTTGTTGGGGAAGCTAACGACATCTTCTCTTACCCCCCAAAGCTACACCTAATTGACGTTTCCACTTCCATTTATTGAATACAATACCAAAATAAATGCATTTCCCATCTAATTTTCTGGCAGTCCACTTCTCAAAAACATATTTCCATTGCCATTTTTTTTCTGAGGAAAACCTTTTCCAAAGGTATGCTTCCCCACAACCGTCGAGTACCTACTAGGACAGAACTGTCCAAATTCTTAGCAACATTGGTGACAACCATTGGAGCTAACCCATTGGGCTAAAATGTTTGGAAACATCTCGTCTCACCCTCAAGCAGCTAGTTAGAGTGAGATTTCTGGTTCTTTGCCAGCTCCAGTTGACCCATGAAGGGCAAACATGTCACAAGCAGGATTTGAACCTTGTTGGGGTAGCTAACAACATCTTCTCTTAACCACCCAAGCTTCACCTAATTGACGTTTCCACTTCCATTTATTGAATACAATACCAAAATAAATGCATTTCCCATCTAATTTTCTGGCAGTCCACTTTTCAAAAAACATGTTTCCATTGTCAATTATTGAATATCATACCAAATTAAATATACAATTCAGGACAAGGCATTGAAATTAGTCTACATAATATTCATAGATGCTCGTTATAGTGGTGAAGGGGCATTGAGTTTTGCAGCACATTTTAAACATGTATAGGACCCATTTATGATCATCCCTTACTGAAGGAAATGGGCGTGCTGGTTAGGTAACAATTGTCAAAAATGTTAAGGTATCTGTCAACCTCAGTTCCACTGATATACATTTTTTACAACTATTTTCCGTCAGCCCTTTAACATCAGTTTAACTTTCTTCAATGAGTTGGATCAAACACGAAGGAATTTCTTTGGTGATATATTTTGTTTGCAGGCTGGTTTTTGGCAATTTAGCTCAGTTCCTCTTTTCGTTCGGCTTTCTTCTTCGCCTACATGTTCCTAGGACTTGTGCCTTTGGGTAAATGGTTAAGTTAAACCCAAATTGTGTTTGAGTATTTTACAATCATGATTCATGACAATGAAAAGGCTTTACCCATGAGAAAGACTTCAGGTCCCAGGATCACTATGTACCACTGTATGTACAACTGTAAAGCTATTTCCCCAAGGTACAAAGCGTAACAAAAGCTTAATTTCAATTCATAACATGCACGGGGATGGAGATTGGATGTCCTTAACAAAGCAATTCAGGTGTCCAGTTTATTGATTTAGTCACTTTTTGCTTATGTTGTATCACGTAGAATTAATAGAGGCTATTCATATATTAAGGCAGGGAACCCTTAATTCTTGTTGAAGCTGAGAACCAGGATACTGTTGAGAAACTTGGTCATTTGTTGGGTGTTGGTCGGTGATCTGTTATAACCTATAAGTGAATTATCTGCCACACGTTATAGTATTATACTCATTTAGCTGACACTTTCGCTGCCAAATGTTAAAATTCCTCAACACATGGTAACAGTCCTAGGCAGACTTAACCTACCTACTTAGGGAAACATAAAAGTTTAAACTGAAATCTCTATCAAAACTGCAATCTGATTTTTGCTAGGAACTGAAAGTTGAAAGTGAAACACATCAAGCTGAAGAAAGTATCAGCAAGCACACAGATCTGAAACTCAAATCACATCAATGTTAATTAATCTTGAAACAGGAATTACACTGAAAGCTTCAAACTCTACCCTTCACTCATTGCTTCCTACTATGAAAACTGAATTAATCAACCTCTACCTCTGCCTTCTCTTTTATAGATTGAGAAGAAGATTAGGTACAATGAATCTGGACACATGCACAACAGTGCCTCAACTGGAGATGATCTGAGGCATGCAAGCACGCATCCTCCTTGAGACCTGTGCCTTAACTACTAGGCTGCGTGCACTTCACTAAACTGTGCTAGGCTGTATGCACATTGCCATTTTGATGCATGCAACCTTAAATTAGAAACTTAATGCATGCGGATTCTAACTAAAACTAAACAGAAATAGAACTGCTAAATATAAAGGGCATCTAAACTGGATTTAAACTGAGGATGGCATATGCATGCTTTTGGCATGCATGCACCCTCCATCTCTTTCTGTGTAAATGCTCCCGTGCCCTCATTACTGCTGTACGGAATTGCAGAAGGGGGTCTGTAGGGAACTGCTGTACAGAACTCTGCTGGAGGAGCGTTGCCACACTGCTGTATAGACCTGTACACGTCACTCCTACTTGTTGCTGCCATTAATGACACTCATCCATACACTTTCTGAGGTACTAAAAATCCATCACCAATTGCTTGGGAAAACTGTACAGCTGTTGATCACGTGGTATGTTGAGGGAAATGATCTTATCATTTTGTCCTCTTTGAAGCATGTTGGTTCAACTCCTTTCTTGGGGTGAAATTTTCTCTCTTGTGGTTATCTGTTGGCAGCAATGCCATTTGCTTTTTAAAACCAACTGCCCATGATGGCATGATGTAGCATCTTCAAGTTTCTATGGTTCATGCTCCCAGGTTGAAATCATCAGCAGGATGGTTGAATCAATGGGTCATGGGTCACAAGAGAACATGCTTATATGCTATAGTTAAGAGAGAAGTTCGTTCTACAATTTAACAAAGATTCACACCAAGTAGATATTTGATGAAAAGACACATTATTGAAAATTGAGAGTTGTCATATGGTGAATTGTCTTATTTCATGAAAAATAATGAAAGGTTTGACATGTAGACACATTTGTCTGTGTGTTGTTTAGAGAAGATGCCAAGGGGTTCACTTATAATGATCGAGTTGTGAGCATTCTTGCAACACATGTTGTTATATCAATGAAAATTGACTTTTGACTGCAGAATGCTCTACTTAATTATGTGTTGTGCGATATATTTGATAATTGGTATACTAAGTCTTCATTTCTTTCACAGATTCTTGGATAAAATTCTCTAGAGGAATGCATTTGCTTGGGTAAGGAATTGAAGGTCTGACGTGTTAATTGCACACAAAAGGTGCCTTTTTCAATATAAAATGTGAATGTAAGAATTGAGCTAAAATGGGAAACAACAGGGATCAATGTCCTTTAAATTGAAATTATTACTTTGACTATTGAGGACAACCAAATTGCACTTAAGTCGGTTGGCATCAAAGGAGAAATTGGTTGCACTTCAAGGACACACTGAGTAGAAATAACTGTGTGAGAGGTACAACGCGGAAGGTTCTTGACTACTAGGATTTTGCAATTTGCACCATGTGAGACAAGTCCTTTAATAGAATATAAGGTGATATGCCCAAATATACATGGAATGGGCTTACCCTTGGGAATATATTGCAATTGAGATGCACAAGTTGTAAATGTGGGAGTCTGTGTGATACCATTATTTGTATATTAAATAGGTGAGATACACGAGTTTGGCAAGCAAAAAGATTACATAGAAACCATCTATATGTTGGATGGGAATGAAGCCATGGAATAAAATTCTATTCAATAAAGATAGGAATCAGGATGCCAAATTGCTCAAGGATTATAGGGATCATAAGGCATGAATGTAGTAACTGTTATCACCCAAAATTGTTCCTTAGGTAACTAGCCCCAAGGGAGATTGAATGATTAGTTTAACAAAGTACTTATGTCACCAATACTCTGTCTTTCACCTCTGGACTAGGGCATGCTATTGTGGGGGGGGTCTACTAAAAAAACTTGAAGTTCTTTCCTTTAAAATCAGCAATAAAACTACTTCAAATCTGCAATATAACTCGCTGGTCTGTGATCAAAATCTTCAAATCTGCGAGTAAACATTCCAAAGGGAGTGAGAAAATACTGGAATCTGAAGCGTGCTTTGAAAATCTGCAATTTTAACCTCCAACAGCGAACAATATTTACAAATATGCAAGGAATGCTAGCAGAAATGCAACTTCTAACCTCAAAAACAGTGAATTAATTACACTTTTTAAATCTAGTTTTGATTGGTGCCTTTAATCCAATGTGTATAGAGAGAAATAATAAGAGAAAGTTATAAAGTCAAGTAAAACTCAAAGCTTTTTAACTCAAAATCATTCATATTGAAGTCAAAAGAACTAGGGAGCATTTACAAAACGATTTCCATATATACAAGATACTGCAAATTGACCACCAACTGTGGGATCTTCTTTATCCATCAAAGCTACAAGTACAAAGTTTGACGACATCAGATTCACACCAACTAGAAATCAAGGGTACATATGTGCCACTACTCAAGTACTATTTCCTCACACCAATCAAGGTTACATTCACATGACCAATGTGCAGGAGGCGGACTGAGTTCAATGACTTGTCATGAAAGGTACAAGAAAGTATGAAATATAGAAGATAAGAAGGTGAATCTACTCAACAATAACCAATAATTGTCTCAATGACCTCCTCCTCTTATACTTGAGGGCAAGTTTATAGATAGAAGATTCCGAATAATAACCAAGGCCAAAATTGGGTGCTATGTGTTAGCACCACTCGTGTTTAAAATTTGAAGATTTTTACAGTTGCATCCACGCAAATTCCCCTGCAAAAGGATAAGCCCGTAAAAAATGATTGAAAATCTCGAGTTTTAGCCTTATAAATATGCCTAAATATGAAAAATCTGATCAAGGTTAAAAGCTGACCAGAATGGACGGCTTGGATGCATAGCGGAGGAAATCAAAGGCTGCAAATCATTTCCGCCAAGGAAAAAATCAGGGGTGAAAAAGCGGAGAAGGCAAAGATTCGGTTGTTAAAAATGGTAAACCCGAGTTCCGCTTTCTGCAGTTCGAGATTTGACGCTCAAGGATGACTACGGGATAATTCAACGGTCCAGGAAAGGCGGGAAGTAAAAGGGCGGGAGCAGAAAAGCGGAAGGGGCTAAAATTTGGTTATAAAAGTTGGTATTTCCGCCTTCTGCTTTTTGCTATTTTGCAGAAAGGAAAAAGCGGAAAGCGGCAGATACATAAATTTGGTCGTAAAAAGTTATAATCTTGGTTTCTGCGATCCGCAAGATCGATGGCCCGGAAAGCTTTCCTTGAAGATTAACGGCTCGGAAAGGAGTAGAAAGGCAAAAGGCGGAAATATAGAAGTTTGGTTGCAAAAAAGTTGAATTTCGACATTCCGTGATCTGCAAGATCGACGGTCCGGAAAGCTTCCGCCGAAGATTAACAACTCAGAAAGGAGAAAAGGGCTGAAAGCGGAGAGGGCGAAAATATGGTTATAAAAAGTTTAAGGCCCGCTTTCTGCTTTCTATAGCCCGTGGCTTGACCTTTTAGATCAACGGCTCAGAGAGTGTCTGCCTAAGATCGACGGTGCAAAAAATGGAAACATGCGCATGGGATAAGTAGATCTCTTGATATGCAAAACTTGGTAGACCCCGCAACATTCAACAACCTAGATCAACGACTGATAAAGATCCACGGTGGAGGTGGATTCCCCTTGTTCAACTTGCACGAACCAAATAACTTTCCAGATTTCCGGAATTGCTTAAAGGGCTGCGTGTTTTAACGAAGATCTAATCAGGAATGAATCTACGGTGGAGAGCAATTCCGCTAATTCAACATGCGCGGATAAATGAACATTTGAAATCTGCGGAATTTAGATGCTCGTGGCTAAATCCAAGACACGCGTCTACACAGCATGGTTTGATCAAAATGATCAACGGATGGGAAAAATTCCACTAGTTCAAAGTGTTGTTGGTTTAATTTTCCAGAACTCAACAGAATTTTACAGAGTGTGCAAGTCGATACACATGTAGGCGCATCTGAGTGTGTGCCAGAAAGATCAACAGTTCAAACCAATTTCGTTGGTTGAAGATGCAGGGAAGAAGGAAACTGTTGCGGGCCGCTCGAAGATCCTCTGAACAGTCGTTTTCATTAAGCAGGCTTGAGTCCCAAGTGTCAAGTTTTCCATTTTGATCCATCACACACATCCTAGCGTGCCTTCCTGTTTTGTTTTGTGATCACGACGAATCTGCTAGATCAGAATTTGTTAGGATTTTGCGTGTGCGGGTTTGATTCCCGTATCAGAACTGATTTTGGTTCTGCTTCGAGGTTGGTCTCAGGAGCTTAGTACTCTATAAATGTAACGTCTACGGAGGAACAAGGGGTTCGACATTCATATTTTGAAGCCTCTGTGCTTGGTTTTGTAGCTCTGCAACTTTCTTGGAAGTACCAATGCGAAGCATTTCATGAGTGTCTGAGATTCATCACGGTGTTTAGTGTTTAGTCTGTGTTCCTCTGTATGCTTCATTTCCATGTTTGTGTAGTTTCTGCTAATGCGTTTCTAGTTGCATGCAAGGAATTCGTTCTCTGTTAAGCGCTCCTTGCATCAGATAATGCATTTGTTTGTGTTTATGGTAAATGTCTTGGAATTCATCCTTTGTTAGATGCTCCATTTCAATTATCAGCCTTTACTGTTGCTTCTGCTAAAGGTGTTTCAGGAAATTCATCCATAGATAGGTGCCTCCTGTCTCATTGGGATTCTTCTCATTTCCCTCTACCATCTCACAAAGATATTTTGTTGAACATTAACACTTACTTTGCCTAAGATTGCGAATGTTATCAATAGTCATTATGCTGTAAGCCCTTGAATGTTTCAGGCTTTGACTCCATTGCCCAATGGTGTTGTCTGTTTGTTTGTCTTACGCTTTAAATTCCAAATAACCGTTCTCCTCATAAATCTAGGCTTTTGATTGTTCGTTTAAAGCCAAATGTATATGTGAATGACCCTGTGACAAAGAGAGAGCCTTCTTTGACTGTATAGACTAGAATTTAGTCTAAAGATTGGTTTGAAATGGTTACCCCCAGTGGTTCTCCTACCACAAACATAGGAAAATTATTGGGTGATACCATCTTGGCACTGTTGTTGGGGAGTAATCACTATTATCTCCTTGGGGAAACGGCAATGTTTTAGTTATACGACTTGGTTGAGCAGCCGGTCATAGACACATATTGGTTGTATATGCTCTGGCGACTCCACTCAAAGTTTTGGAAGGTGACTCCATTGGGAAATGCTGACGACCATACCGGGGAACAAAGGTTCAAATCTTCCTTGGGTATGAGCTACAGAATTGCAGATTTGATTGTTGACGATGAACAACGGTCAAACATCAAGAGGGTCGTGCATCTTTCACCTGGCGACTTCATGTAATGAACAAAAATATATATAATAAATAATCACTAAATAACTATTATATAATTAGTAATAGCTATTAAATATCAATATCAATTATTAATATTAATACATATTGATATTAATAATTAATGATTAATAAATAGTTATTAGTAAACAATTCTAAAATGACGCATCCTTTCATGGATAGTATCCAAAGTGCCTTTACGATTAATATATATATGGCACTCACTTTGTAAGCTATCATCATATCTATCCTATCATCAATTTATATATTATTATGGCTTATTTAATATTCCAAGTCTTTTGGTAATATTATTTGTGTGAGCGAATAATTATTCGCTTCAAGTGGTATCAGAGCCTCGTTTGGCTAATTTGGGCCTTTGGCCTTAATTCTCAGACCTTGTCTGATTTTTGACTTGTAGCTTTATTTTAGGGTTTCCCTAAAATATTGGACATTGTCCAAAAGAAAAAGAAAAACGTAAAACAAAAATAAAAGGAAAGAAAAAAAAGGATAAAAGTAAAAGGAAAAAAAAAGAGAGAGGGTAAAAGTGAAACCACACCTGGTTTCTTAAAGTGGGTCTGGGTTTGAATATAAAAGTGCATAGTAATTACTAGTAAGGAGCAAGTGAGATTTGAACTTAGGTGGGGAATGTAACACTCATTCCTCCCATCCACCCAATCTACTCACATTTTACAAAACTTAAGGGAAAAAAAGATTAAAAAGGTGCATAATAATTGCGACTAAAAAACAAGTGAGATTTGAACTTAGGTGGGGAAGGTAACACTTATTCCTCCCAACCACCCAATCTACTAACATTTTTACAAACTATTGGAAAAAAAGAAGGAGATATTGATTAAATTTCAAAGAAAACTCAAGAATATGGATTTTAATGTTGAAAAGAAGGAAAATTTTCTTATCACCTTACAAAAAAATGTTGCAATATTATTTAGAATCAAAGGGACACTTGCAGGGAAGGATGTCACCATTTCTATTTCACCTGCTGAAAGAAATAATTATATTAGTATTGAATTTGCTAACCATTTAGTGATTCCTGAGTCAAATATAAGGGAAGAGCTAGACTTTTTGGACAAAAAACGAATTGAAATAAGTGGCTTACAACTAAGTGTTGGAGATTATATGGTCACATCGAAATTCATTGTTAGTTCCTTATGGAGCTTTGATGGTGACATAATTTTGGGTTTACCCTGGATAAAAACATTGGGGGACTTTCATCTTAAATATCGAAGAGAAGTTTCTGACATTTTCCTATAAGCGAAAGAGAATCACATTTCAAGATATTACAATGAAGTCAGAAATAGAATCTCCAACATTTGAAGAATTCTAGGATATATCAGAGATGATTTCATAGGATAATCAGAAGTTAGAACAAAAGAAGCAGAAAGAAGTTGAAAAAATTGTCGCTAGTAAGGATGAAGAAATTACTTGTTTGAAGAATCATAGTCAAGACTTGATCGCTTAGATTAAGAAATTAAAAAGGGAAAACAGATCGCAAGAGGAAATCCAAGAGGAATTCCACTTAAAGGAAGTGGATCTCCAAAATGATTTCAATAAGAAACTATTACAAAAAAATGAAGAAATTTTTCGCTTAAAAAATTTGAATCAAGGGTTGACTGAACAAATAAAAAAATTAAAAGATGAGAAGTTAAAAAAATCCAATCCTTAGAGTTATTATCTATTAGTAAATCGCAAGAATCACAAACAATTAAAGTTTCTACATGGGTTCCACAAACGTCTCGAATACCTTATCGTCACCCAAATCACAGAAGTCGATACAACCAACATCAAATTAAAGCAGAAACGATGACTAACGCAATAGAGAAGTCATCACAGGCTCAAATTCAAACATCAGAAAAGGGAAGCAATGAAAATCTTGTCAAAATTCAAAAGAACAATCTTATTGTCACATCGCTACAAGCATCAACAGAAAATGGTTCTGAAAAACAATTACAAAAATTGTTAGAAGCACCAAAAGTTGAAGTTCCAGTAAACACTTCACAGGCGATTCAAGTTCCTTATTGCGATCCAAATCACAAGAGTCATTATGATAGATGAAAAAATCAAAAGGAAAATTACCAGTATTATTCCTACAAAGAGAAAAGACAAAATCGACAACTCTCGACAATAGATCCGTAAATAATTTCGTTAAGGTTATATCTCGGATGGATGAATTCACAGTTGACCCAACATTTCCACACAATGTTTAAAAGAACGTATCGTCTTATTTATTCAAATGTTGCAACTACCAACACACAATGTCATGAAAAAGCGTTACGAGCTAGAACAAGGGATAAAGTCTTCCATAATTGTGCTTTGAGGATAAAGCAATTATAAGGGAGAGGCAATGTAATGAACAAAAATATATATAATAAATAATCACTAAATAACTATTATATAATTAGTAATAGCTATTAAATATCAATATTAATTATTAATATTAATACATATTGATATTAATAATTAATAATTAATAAATAGTTATTAGTAAACAATTCTAAAATGACGCATCCTTTCATGGATAGTATCCAAAGTGCCTTTACGATTAATATATATATGGCACTCACTTTGTAAGCTATCATCATATCTATCCTATCATCAATTTATATATTATTATGGCTTATTTAATATTCCAAGTCTTTTGGTAATATTATTTGTGTGAGCGAATAATTATTCGCTTCACTTCATCTACAAAGAATCCAGTCTTCATAGTGTTCTATCGAAGCTCCACTGTCAAAGGGTTGCAAAGTGTGAGGAGCTGATTCAGTTTCTTCATCATCAAGATGAGTTTTATAGCTGTAAGGTATGCTCCTATGAATCGTGCTCACATTCCTGTTTTTCCAAATCGAATACCTAATATAGATTTGCAAGCATATCTTCCAAGATTCAAAGATCAAAAGGGGGATGATGCTGCCATTCATTTATTTAGATTTTATAAGCATATACATAAGTTGGGAGTTGAATTGCATGAAGATTCTTTAATGAAAATGTTCATGGTTAGTTTAGAAGGAAATGCAAGGTCATGGTATGAGGGATTGCCATCAGGGAGTTTATGTTCCCTTAGAGATTTTCATACAACATTTGATGAACATTTTAAAGATCAATATCCTTTGCTGCTAATTCAAGACTGCTGCATGCGTGATAATGAGTTCATTGAAAATTTGAAAGACATATTTGGTGATGATCAGTATATGGATAAAGAGCTTTTAGAAATCTTACATGAATACTGAGCTCAAAAAGAAAGACAAACCAATTGCCATGATATGCAAGAAAATTCCCAGCAGTTGGTAATGTCTTCCTTGATTGAAGTTGACATAAGCCAAAGCTCTGTTTCAACCAGCTATATCTCTTTTTCCGAAACTGATGATAGTTTGCAGCATTCTTGTCAATCTCTGTGTGGCCAAGAAGGAAGTTGGGAATGTTAACCAGATTGTTCTTCATATCATTCAACTCTTGAAATTTTGTTACAAGAGGAGGCTGCCCCTGTTCAATCAATAGTTACCCTTTTGCAGCGGCAATTTCTTCAAAGACATAATATGCTTTATGAAGAATGCAATCATCCTGTTTCAAACTCTATTAGTGGTGGTTTTAAAGAAAATCTTAGTCCACCTATATATGATGAGCCAGAAGATGATGTACAGGAAGAGGGTCATCCTAATTTTCTTTATGAAGATTGCAGTCAGCATGTTGAAAATTCTGTTGGTGATGTTTTTAAAGGAGATTTCAGCATGCCTATATATGATGAGTGTGAGAATGGATACTTGGATGATGCACCTTAAGAACCAACAGTCTGCCATAGAAGATTGGATCACCAAGAAGAAGATGGGGGTCCTAAATGGGATGTCTCTTCATGTCCTTCAAATTTAGAAATTATTTTGCTTGATTCTATGGAAAAACAAAATGATAATTACTTTGAAACATGTGGAAAGAATCAAGTTTTGAATTCTGAAATTTTAAATCAATTTGTTGATATCCCATTTGAAAATTGCCATGAGCATTCCTTGCATGTTTCTTTTGAAGATCAGTTTGATAGGGTGTTGGAGGAGTTACAGTTGGAGCAACCTTGTCATGACAAGCACACAACAATTTTTTTTGCAGGTTGTCATGATCTAGTGGCTGAATATATGGAGAAGCTTTGCAGTTGGAATGGCGGGTTATGTGCATACAGTAAAGATTAGGTCTCTCATCATAAACCTTTTGCCATCAAGTTCTTCATTTTTGATCAAGCATTATGAAGAAGCTCAATCATTAGATCACTTACTTGGTTGGCTTCATTGGAAGACAAAAATTTACTTGATTGGGCATTTGATGCTCAGTAAGTAGGGTAGGTAGGTGTGAATAAGCTCGACATGGCAAGCATTTCTTTTAATCAATTTTTCAGTATCTCTTCAGTTTTTGTTTTCAAAGCACATTGGGGATTTCAGGAAAAGCTTGGGACCAACCCAGTGGATCAGGCACCTGGTCTACGGGGTTCTTTGCTACCTCACGGGGAGGACAACATCCCCGAGTTGGAGCTGATGTTAGCACTTGTGCTAAAATTTAAAGATTTTTACAGCTGTGTCCACGCTAATTTCGCTGCAAAAGGATAAGCTAGTAAAAAATTATTGAAAATCCTAAGTTTTAGCCTTATAAATATGCCTAAATATGAAAAATCTGATCAAGGTTAACAACTGACCAAAATGGATGGCTTGGATGCACAACGGAGAAAATCAAAGGCTACAAACCATTTTCGCCAAGGAAAAAATCGGGAGCGAAAAAGTGGAAAAGGCAAAGATTCGCTTGTTAAAAATGGAAAACCTGAGTTTCACTTTCCACAGTTTGAGATCCGACGGTCAAGGACGACTCCGGGATAATTCAACGGTCCAAGAAAGGCAGGAAGTAAAAGGGCGGGAGCGAAAAAGCTGAAAGGGCTAAAATTTGGTTATAAAAGTTGGTATTTCCGCCTTTCACTATTTTGAGGAAAGGAAAAAGCGAACTGCGGAAGATACAAAAATTTCGTCGTAAAAAGTTAGAATCCCGCTTTCTGCGATCTGCAAGATCGACGGTTCGGAAAGCTTTCACCGAAGATCAAAGGCTCGGAAAGGAGCAGAAAGGCGAAAGGCGAAATGCGGAAGGCGGAAATATAGAAGTTTGGTTGTGAAAAAGTTGAATCTTCGCATTCTACGATTCGTAAGATCGACGGTCCGATAAGCTTCTGCCGAAGATCAACAACTCAGAAAGGAGAAAAAGGGCGGAAAGCAGAGAGGGCGAAAATCTGGTTATAAAAAGTTGAAAGCTTGCTTTTCGCAGCTCGCAGCTTGACCTTAGATCAACGTCGCGGAGAGTGTCTGCCTAAGATCGACGGTGTGGAAAATGACAACATGCGCATGGGATAAGTAGATCTCCTGATATGCGGAACTTGGTAGACCCCGCAACATTCAACGACCCAGATCAACGACTGATAAAGATCCACAACGGAGGTGGATTCCGTTGGTTCAACTTGTAGGAACCAACTAACTTTCCAGATTTGTAGAATTGCTTAAAGGGCTGCATGTTTTAATGGAGAAGATCTAATCGGGAATGAATCTATGACGAAGAGCAATTCCGTTGATTCAACATGCGCGAATAAATGAACATTTGAAATCTGTGGAATTTTGATGCTCGTGGCTAAATCCAAGACACGCGTCTACGCAACATGGTTTGATCAAATTGATCAACGGATGGGAAAAATTACGCTAGTTCAAAGTGTTGTTGGTTTAATTTTCCAGAACTCAATGGAATTTTACAGAGTGTGCAAGTTGATACACGTGTAGGGGCATCTGAGTGTTTGCCAGAAAGATCAATGGTCTAAAGCAATTTCGCTGGTTGAAGATGCAGGGAAGAAGGAAAGTGTTGCAGGCCGTTCGAAAATCCTCTGAACAGTCGTTTTCATCAAGCAGGCCTGAGTCCCAGGTGTCAAGTTTTCCATTTTGATCCATCACGCGCATCCCAGCGTGCCTTCCAGTTTTGTTTTGTGATCACGATGAATCTGCCAAATTGGAATTTGTTAGGATTTTGCGTGTTTGGGTTTGATTCTTGTATCAAAACTGATTTTGGCTCTGTTTCGAGGTTGGTCTCGAGAGCTTAGTACTCTATAAATGTAATAACTTCTACAGAGAAACAAGGGGTTCGACATTCATATTTTGAAGCCTCTGTGCTTGGTTTTGTAGCTCTGTAACTTTCTTGGAAGTACTAATGCAAAGCATTTCATGAGTGTTTGAGATTCATCACGGTGTTTAGTGTTCAGTCTGTGTTCCCCTGTATGCTTTATTTCCATGTTTGTGTAGTTTCTGCTAATGCGTTTCTAGTTGCATGCAAGGAATTCGTTCTCTGTTAAGTGCTCCTTGCATCAGATAATGCATTTGTTTGTGTTTATGGTAAATGTCTTGGAATTCATCCTCTGTTAGATGCTCCATTTAAGTTATCAGCCTTTACTGTTGCTTTTGCTAAAGGTGTTTCAGGAGATTCATCCAGATTCCACAGATAGGTGCCTCCTGTCTCATTGGGATTCTTCTCATTTCCCTCTGCCATCTCGCAAAGATATTTTGCTGAACATTAACACTTAATTCTTACATCTTAGATGAGCATGGAGAGTTTAGAAAAAAAATCATTTATTTATATTTGTTTTAGTTTCTTGAGTTTTTACCAAGACAATTTGAGAATTGTAATCCAAGAGTGGAAGCTTGGGTGTGATGCCCAATAGGAGCTTGGTCCTTGTGATTGCATGACTTCATGTGCCAAAAGGCTTAAGCTGTAGAAATGTACTCAGAGATTTCCATCCTTGGTGGAATGTTGAGATAACATCATGTGATTCCATAATCAATAAATTTGGTGGCGGTAAAACTTGGAAATTTTTCTAGCCTTGGCATGATTCTAGTGCTTTCTTGCTATGGTATGATACCACGAGCCTTGAGTTTTCTTGTTTAGGTCTAGGAGAGATTCTATGTAATTGGATTATCTTGTCTCATTTGAATGATGATGTATTAAAATTTAAAACTGCTACAATTCATTGTAATCAATTAATCATTAATGATGTAATTAGAAAGTGAAACCTTTCATGACCAAAACATACTAACTCATTTGTGTTAGTTGACCTATTGCTTAGTCAGTAATTCTACCACAATTATGGTGCAGCAGTGATGAGTATATCCAGCACAACACTCAACAGTTCCACACAGCCTTGATCCTTGTGCAAAGATGAGGAGGGCACATTGGTCTAGGTTGTGACATGACAAGTGGTCTGCATGAGTCATGACTACCCATACTTAGTGAATTGCACATGCCTTTAGTGGTTTGATAACGGCTTCCTCACTGTTGTACTTGACACAGCTGCCCATGCTTATTAATGGTACATGCCTTAGTGGTTGGCTATCCCCCTTTCCTTGCACCTTTGCTTGACAAACCTATATATATGTCTCATTTGGTGACTTAGAGAGGGGGGTGTGGTCTAGAGACTAGACTTCTACACTTGTGTTGTTCATTGACTCACAGATTTTAGTTTACCGTTGAGCTCTTTGCTGCCAACATACTGTACAGTGTGCTTTCATCGTGAAGTTTTCGCACCATGTTGGGTGTGGCTTTTTGTTCATGTGGGTGTTATGGGGCAGTCAAGATTGAAGATTACCACTAGAGTAGGTGGACTGTCCTGGGCTATGCCAGAGTGCTTATAGGGGGCAGGGCATACCTGAGGTTGTAGTGGGCCATGTTTATTAATGGTACATGCCTTTAGTGGTTGGCTACTACCTTCCTTGCACCTTTTAGGGAGGTGCCGTCTAGAAACTAGACTTCTACACTCGTGTTGTTCATTGTCTCAGAGTTTAGCTTACTCTTGAGATCTTTGCTAGAACATACTGTGCATTCATTGTGAAGTTCTCACACCATGTTGGGTGTGGCTTTTTGTTTATGTGGGTGTTGTGCAGCAGTCAGGATTGAATATCACTGCTACAGTAGGTGGACTGTCCTAGGCTATGCCAGAGAGCGTATAGGGGGCATGGGACACCTGACATTGTAGTGCGAGGGCTGTCTGGCACCGTGTAGGCCAAACTTCACTCATTCCTTTCCGATGGCTGTGTTTAGCAAAGTGTTGTTGGGATATTTTTATGAGTAGATAGCCTTTCCCGTGGGCAAGACTGGGTGTCCATCATTTGTTTGGCTGTATTACTATATTCCACTACTGATTTTTTTTGAATTAGTTACCATTTTGCTGTTGCTGCTGTTGAGAGAATGTTCCCTTGTTACATCCTGGCCCTTAGCTAGTGGGCAGAGTCTTCTGGATTCTTATGGCTAGGAGGAGAAACTGTCCCTCTGGGATCAGGCTCGTGGAAAATTTTAGCGGCGAATTTTAGCCCGTCAGCTATTTTTCATTGCTTTTTTTTTCCAAAAAAAGAATTTACCAATTTCCATTTGTTTCTAAAAGTGATTCTCCCAAATTCTAAAGGTATTTTTTTTATATTCTAAACATCGCCAAAATTGTTCAGAAACTATTTAAAATCCTTGGAAATTTAATATTTTTAGAAAAATATTGGCAAACATTATATGGTTGAAAATTTAAAAGTTAGTAAGATTCGCCAAAGTTTCTATACTTTAAGAAATTAATGGATCTTTTTTTTTATGATCAGGCTCTTCTATGAAGATTGTGTCTCTTTCTCAATTAAAAGTTGTATATCTGTTATCTACAGCAAGTACTGGTAGTATTGGCTATGGTTTCTCATGTTTTCAGCTAAGGATTATATACATATGTCTCCTGCCAGTTTCTGGCTGTGTATTTCTGTTTCTGCTTTTGTATTTGAAGATTTGATTTACCTTTCTGCTGTGATAAGAAGTGTTTCCTGTAAGAAAATATTGCGGCTGCTAGGTGATTTTCCTTTGCATAAAATAATACAACTGGCTGGAATAAATATCCATTCACAGGCAGAAATATCTGTCAGTTTAATTCCAGCAATCGCTGTACACAAACAGTGAAGAATTTGGTTTAGAAATCTGGTACATCAGAAAATTTATTCTGAGATTTTTATTTCATATATTGGAAGTACTTTTTTAATTCCAAAACAAATAAATTATGGCCGCTTGAAGCTGGAATATGCTGGCGTTTTTATGACGGAATTTCTCATAAACATATAATGACCCTGTAATTGTAAATTTCCAATGCCAGTCAGCATTATTGGCTGTTGGCGAACAAAATAAGAGTAGAGGAGACATTTTGAGTCACTGAGGTGGTGTAAAGGTTAGTACTAGTTTCCGATTGGAGGTTGGGTACACGACAGTGTCAAAGAATAGGTATTACCGTATTAGAGAGTTTTGATTCCCCATTCCTGAGGATATTGATTGGGCATGTTATAAAAAGCCATTACCATTTTATTTAATCTTTTATCAAAACTTAAAAGATCATTGTAATGCTCGAATAAACAAGGATTTATATTCTAGTAACTAGGAAGTAGGATAGCAAAAGATTCAGGCCCCAACGGATAAATATTACCTTCTTCTACACAGCAAGACATCAACAAAAGCCTTCAAAAACCATTGACTTCTTTTACAAAGTAAGACATTAACGAAATTCCCAAAACCATTGTGTCGACTGTTCTCCACTAAAAGGTTGAAGGATACCAGTTCTTGCAACATCAAATCAAAGGAGAGACGTGCTATAAAAGAATTATGGCAAATGCTCTTGCCAAAATCCTTCCAGCAACTCCCATCTAGGAGTTTGTTCCCATGTGGCATGCATACCAGCTAGACCTTTGTGTGCTTCTCACAAGACCTTGAATATAACACAGTGCACACATCGTTGTCAATACCTTATAAAGTCATTGCACAATCAACTTAAACTGCCAAGGTCTTTCAAGCCATCTTCTTTTCCTTAGCAGTATTCATGCTTGGCAAAGCCTGTGTTGTGGTTGAAAAGTGAAGTATATTTGTGTTTTCTAATTAAACTTTTACTTTACAAAATACAAAATTGGCACTCTGCCCTTGCTATACTTGTAGCCATTTAACTATAGATGCAGGAGAGCATAAATCCTGTCAAAAAACTTAAAAAGTTAAAAGACTCATGGTTTACAATCTACTACACTAATTGATAAGATTTTGAGTCCTTAAATACAAGTGTAGACTGTGAGACAAGTCTAAACATCTAAAAACTACACAAAAATGAAAAAATTGACTAGATATACTGTTGCAGTCAGTGAAGTGTCAATGTCTCTCAATTTCCCATAGGAGGTAGTAGGGTTGTCTGGTTTCCTGATGGAGTCAATCTCGCTCTAGGATCTTTGCAGGTCTTTGCTTATGTCATTGACAGTCTCTTTAAACTTGTTGAGGTCCCTTTTGCAGGTGCAGATTGCTTTGCTGAGGCAACAGATTTCCTCTTTGAAAGAATCATATTATTTGTAAGTAGGAGTGTGACATTTGCTAAGTTGTCTAATCTGGCCTTGGAGGTCTCTAAAGCCTTTTAGAAGATGTCTCTGAAGCCTTTTAGAAGACGTCTCTGGGAACTGAATCCTGATCTGCTATCATGTCTTCTTTGAAAACAAGGATGTAGGCACAAAAATGGAGGAAAAAGCGGCTATTCATAACGGTTAAATTTCAGGAAGTCTCTCATTTATGGCTGAGGGGTTGGCTAGGCTGTTAGCCTTTGAATTTGAATTTCTAGTAGCATATGCAAGAAGAATTGACTCAAGGGCCTGTTGGGTTCAAGCAATGTGGGCACAAGTCCTGGCCAAATAATTGAGATTGGGTGCAAATGATTCTCCAAGTTTTAAATCATTAAAGCGAAACTCTTATGCACTGGAATGCTGCAAACTCCCTTTCAGAGGGCTAGTTCATGCCCTCTATAAATTGCAGTGCCTCGACCTGATTATTGCATTGAGAGAAGTGAGGTTCTCTTATAGTGTGGGGTGGAAGAGATGTGTCACTCACATCATATGTGTAATGCTAATAAAATAAAATGAAAAAAACATTTGACATTTCATGTCTAATGTGAAAACAAAGGAGCTGATATATTATTTTCTTTTAAAATTCCACAGATCCATTTTAACCTCGGATCTTTTAAGCACTGAGAGGTTTACACTTATTTTTTTTATCCCACTTGGTGCTTAATAGATCTAGAGTAGAGATGGATCTATATGATAGTTAGTAGTGACTCCAAGCTTCCATTCAAATTTGAAACAAAGATTTCCTCGTGGTATTGAATGAGCCCCCTTTCCATGGCTCCAAACTAAATTTAAAACTCACTCATCATACTTCTTGTTGCTTAACTTAGAAAAGTGGAGCATATAGGAAATCATCATGAATTGCTCTCTCCATGCTTACAAGTATCGGTGTGAGATAGATAATGAGGGATAACATGAGCTTTATTGTGCTTTAAGAAAATTTCGTTTATCATACTCTTGAACAACATATTCTATTTGTTGGCTCTACTAACCAACACCATATTAGGTTTCTTAAAAGTGAATTTTAAAGCTTGTTGTTTGAGTTAAAAATTATGTTTGGTTGCAAGCAAATAGTGGGTGATTGAAGTTTCCTTAAGTCAGCATCATCGAGACTAACCTGATTGCAATAGAGGGCTCATCAATGTGTACAGGAAATATCTCATTCCAATCTAGAAATTTCAAAATTGACACCTCTACAATCTTGGATTTGAAAAATCAAATGCTTGTTTGCAAACATTTATCCATTCAAAATAGATATCTCTAGCAGGAAGACATTCCATTGGATATATGGTTTTGACATATATTTAGATAAATTTCCATTATGGCTTGTGTATAGTAGAAAGAGCTTTATTTGTATCACATTCTTTGGATATGGTAAATTCAAAAAAACTTTCACTTTTGTAGGGTTGACAGATGTTAGATTTTCTTATAAATTATAGCAGTATATCTTAATTGCATTTATCAATAGGATCACTAGAAGATAGACAAAGCATAGAACAATAACACAAGTATTTTTCACCTGGGAAACCCAATTGGGAAAAACCCAACAACCTTCGTCTAGAGATGATAATTTTGAGATTGGAGTACAATGAAGAAAGAAAAAGAAAAATATGGAAATGCCTTCCAAATATGAAACCTTGAAAATCAGTCTACTTTTGAGCTGCTGTGTAGCTGCTGTCTTTCCTAGAAAACTGCGAATTGTTGTGTAGCTATTGTGCTGCTGTTGTGTGCTGAAATGAGGCGGGGCGCCTTCTATTCATACTATTTTGCCACCCAAAAATAACTGGGGCTGATTTCACTTGGGGGTGCAATAAATAATTTTATATTTTATTATTTTATTTATTATTTTATTGCTGGTTTTTCTCCCCAAGGATTACATTGTTCTTTCTAGGGTTTAGATGAATAATTGCAACAAGTTCAACTCCCGAAGGAGGACAATAAGAATAGCTTCTGAAGTTGCATAAACTCCAACACTCCCTCTCAACAAGGAAGATATTATTCGGTCTTCATCAACATCATCATCATTTGGGTTTCATATGTACATCGATACTGTCACCATCATCTCTAAACGTACTGAAGGTTGTCTTTATAAATTTGTTCTATCTAGATGTTTGAGAAAGAATCTTCTGCTACCTATTCGTCTCTACTACCGACTGAATACTTCCATACCTGGCTAGAGATCCCGGATGAGCACACGTGCACGACCGTCTACTACTTGTTCGTCTCATCTGCCGATGGGGTCCCATACCTGGTTGAGAACCTAAACGAGTAGAGGTACTTGTGCAATCACACGACCATCCACCACTTGTTTGACTCATCTGTTGATGGGATTACTCCCATACTTGGTTGAGCACCTGGACAAGCAGAGGCACCTGTGTGAACCCGACCATCTACTACTTGTCTGTCTCATCTGTCGATGGGATTCCTCCCATACTTGGTTGAGACCCTGGACGAGCAGAGGCACCTGGGTGAACTCGGCCATCTACTACCTGTTCGTCTCATTTGCTGATGGGATTCCTCCCATACCTGGCTGAGACCCTGGACGAGCAGAGGTACCTGGGTGAACCCGACCATCTACTACCTGTCCGTCTCATCTGTCGATGGGATTTCTCCCATACCTGGCTGAGAACCTGGACGAGTAGAGGTATCTGGGTGAAAGTATGGTAAATGTCTCTCAATTATCTCTCCCTCTCAAGGAGGGATACGTTCTCTTCTACTCCAAGTCTTTCGCGAAGGTATTCAAGCTTCATCCTGGGAAGAGGCTTGGTGTGAACATCTGCAGTCTGGTTGTTTGTCGAAATATACTGGAGCTCGACCGCACCTTTCTGCACCATATCATGTATGCAGTGATACTGAGTCTCTGTGTGCTTCGACTTGTCATGAAATACAGGATTCACTGACATCTGCACACAACTTTGGTTATTTCAGTGAATCACGGTTGGCTCTGGAATCTGGCCAACAATTCTGCAAGAAGTTTACGAAATCAAACTGCTTCCTTGGATGCTGAACTAGTAGTCATATACTCTGTCTCTGCAGTACTGGGAGCTACCGAGTTCTGCTTCCTGTTGTACTAGGAAATCACTGCAGAACTCAAATTGAAAACAACATCCTGAAATGCTCTTCCTATCTGTAGTGCATTCGGACCAATCCGAGTCTGTAAACCCTTGCAATCTTAAGTCACAATCTGAGTCATATCGTAGATCATATCCCATAGTGCCATGTAAGTATTTGAGTGCATGTTTTGCAGCAATCCTCGGAATTTGCCTTGGTTCGCACATGAACTGACTGAGAACATTCACAACAAAACAAATGTCTGGTCTGGTGTTTGTCAAATACATCAAGGACCCAATCAATTGGCAATACATGGTGGGATCAATCAAATTTGAATCTGAAGCAGAATCCCCCAGCTTCTTCAAATTTGCATTCGTTGGAGTAGCTATGGACTTGTAGTCCAACATTCCGAATCTCTTCAGCATATCCATGGTGTAATTTCCTTGACCTAGGAAAATCTTCTTCTGCCTTTATCATACTCCTAATCCCAAGAAGTAACGTGTCAACAATATCATTGAGAAAGGTTGTCTTGGCAACCATCTGATACAACTTCCATCCCATAGCTAAAATAGCAATAACCGATCTGATAGAAGCATATCGAGCCATAGGAGCAAATGTCTCATCATAATTGACTCCCTCTTTCTGAGAGAGCCATCTGGCAACAAATTTGGCTTCCCATCTACTCCATGCAGAACTTCATGCTCCTTTGCATTCTGCAAAATTTGTCGTGCCCTTCTGGGTCTTTTTCGGCTTACTTCCATATCTGTGGGAGCATCATCTTGCTCAACTGGATCAATGGAACTGATCGATTTATTCATTTCTTCAGACTCCCTATTTATGTTTGGAGGGGAGATGATCTCATCTCTTCATCGTCATTGATCTCCATATCTGATCCTCTTCCTTTTCGGATAGCCATTTCTTCTTCAAAGGTTACATCTCGATTGACTTCGATTTGCCTCGATCCTGGGATGTATATTCTGTCAGCCTTTGAGGACTTGCAATATTCCACGAATGTTCCCTTATTGACTGAAGGTTCTAACTTGAGCACATGAATGTAGACTGGAAAGTAATTGTCCATCCTTGTGACGATTCGGTTCATCAAGGATCCTTCAATTGTCTTGTTCGAATCACGACATTAGTGTCGTCAGGTTTCTATCATGTGTAATAGACTAGACTCCTTGTCTTTGAGGGATAACTCCCTTTGTCTCTTAGAAGTCGGTTGAGTAAATCTTGTTGAAGTAGCATATAAACCGACATTCGTAGAAATTTTCTGCTTCTGATCACCAAATCTCTACATGAGATTATTCTAGGTATGAGAGTCTTAATACATGCTTCTAGAGGCTTTTTGCTTACGTTCCATCCGTATATCAATGGGATCGCTTGTCCTTATAGATCATGGCATTCCCTACAAGTCAAATCCCGTCAGATGGTTAGCAATGTTTCATAATCAATGTATTAACAAAATATTGTAGGCAACCTTTTAGTCAATGCTTCGACACAACACACGTAAGGCCATTATCTGGATGCTTATGGTCTCCATTATAGCATACCGTAAAGAGTGTGTACTACTTCAAGTATGTTATAAAGGAGTTGTCATCCTTGATGGGTTGTGCAACATGACAATCTATTTAAACAATTATGTGTATAACAAATACTAGATGAGAGCTTACTTGCCAACTACCGGAAATGTAGATCTGTGTAGAACATATTAAAAAAAAACCAGATCTAATCTACTAGAGCACGTAAATTAAAATACTTATCTTTTGTAGTTGTGTGGGTGGGCTCCCACTGTCAGGGTCCACTGGTCTTCATATGCTTGCTTGACGATCATCACAATTTGGATCTTCATATCATTTCTTAGAAGAAGAACTCCGAACGATTATCCTTCCTTGGCTCCTTATGAGGAGGGCCTAGACATCAATAATTGAAGCTTCATGCTTCCTTTTGTGAGAACTTCTACAGCTACTGGCATAATGACCGTAATTCTAGCACCTGCAGCATTGGATCTGAGATAGATCCTTCGTTGGTTTCTTTTGATCTGGGGGAGGACTTGATCTCTTGTATTGATGCTTGTGAATGTACGGCTTCCTTCCCCTTCCCTTGCCTTTCTTGGTATGTGATACGAATGCTTGATTTTCCTCATGTTGAGTACCATGAAGTCTTTGGCGTGCTGCAATTCTTGTTTCTTCATGAGTGGATTCTGCCCATAGCTTACCAAATTTGGGCAACTTGGTTCGACCACTTATAGTTTGGATGAAAGGCTCCAAAGATGGCGGGAGACCATTTAAGGTGGTCATGACAAGATCCTTTTCTTCAAGATTGTCTCCATTGGACTTTAGCTTGTCCCGGAACTCGGTGATCCTCATGAAATATGAGGCAATATCCTCGGACTTCGTCATCTTAATGTTCGACAGTTGATTCCTCAATGTGAGAGTCACATTGATGCTACTGTGTTTAAATAACTTCTTTAGGGTTTTGAACATCCTCCTTGTCGTCGTTTTTTTTGATATCTGAGGAACCAAGTGATCTCTAACTTAGTCCACTAAAATCCTCCTTACTTTGGCATCATCCTTTCTCCAGCGAGGTTTGTCTTCTTCGGCTTCTGGTTCTGGGACCTTTGCCTTTACAAACTGTAATAGGTCATTTTCTTCTAATAGAGGAGGAACCCTAGAATTCCAAGGGATGAAATTGGAAGCCCCTTCCAAACGATCTTCAACCTTCATGTTGATCATCTTGACTGCAGATCTGGATCTGGAGTCGATCTTTTGCAGTGTTGGTTTTCTGGTTCAGTGTCAAATTAGGGTTTGACTTTCCCAGAGTTTTACCCAACCAAAAATTTTGATCTTGGTCTCTAAATTTCGATTTTGAGGAGGAGAACAATCCTATGCTGGCTCACTCAAAAATTCTACTTCTGTAAAAGGCCCTAATTTCCCGCATCAGTGACAGGCCAAAAACTGAAAATGCTCAGAATCCAATTCTGTTTCGACAGAAAGATGCACCTTCCTTAGAGCAAAATTCCCAAGGCTCTTTTTCTGCCAAAAAGGTTGAGTGAAGACCTTGAAAGATGAAACCCTTGTTTCGACAAGTTGCCGATAGAGTTTCGACAATGGCTTCTTCTAGTACTGCTCTGATACCAAGTTAGATTTTCTTATAAATTATAGCAGTATATCTTAATTGCATTTATCAATAAGATCACTAGAAGATAGACAAAGCACAGGACAATAACACAAGTATTTTTCACCTGGGAAACCCATCTGGGAAAAAACCCAACAACCTTCGTCTAGAGATGATAATTCTGAGATCAGAGTACAATGAAGAAAGAAAAAGAAAAAATATGGAAATGCCTTCCAAATATGAAACCCTAAAAATCAGTCTACTTCTGAGTTGCTATGTAGCTGCTGTCTTTCCCAGAAAACTACGAACTGCTGTGTTGCTGTTGTGTGCTGAAATGAGGAGGGGTGCCTTCTATTTATACTGTTTTTCCACCCAGAAAACAACTGGGGCCGACTTCACTTGGGGGTGCAATAAATAATTTTATATTTTATTATTTTATTTATTCCTTTATTGCTGGCTTTTCTCCCCAAGGATTACATTTTTCTTTCTAGGGTTTAGATGAATAATTACAACAAGTTCAACTCCCGAAGTAGGACAATAAGAATAGCTTCTGAATTTGCACAAACTCCAACAACATTCCTTTCTTGTAAATCACATGCCTTAATAAACTCTAAAAGGGGTCATCGACTTAATGCCCAACAAAAGACCACAAAAGTAGGTCAAAAGGACTAAACAAGCAGATCTAGTCTTGGTACAAAGTGAGAGTGCCAAGGGCATCTCCAAGAACACTGCTAAAAGCAAAAATATAATAAGATCTAAGAACTAACTAGAGAACAATTGCTAGGAAAGCTAAATAAAGCTAAAAGAGAGAGTATAAGGTAATGTGTTGCTACAATAGAAATGCTAAACACTTCGAGGCTTTGAAAATCTCGGTATTGAGTGAAAGAGAGGATGTCAAGATCTGTTGGAATTGGTGGCAAAGGACAAGTGAGAAGACCAAGAGGAGGGCTAGCTGTTAGAGTCTTCATGCACTATGAAAGGGCCAATGCATTGGCAAATGATATCTTTCGAGGAGTGGCCAAGACTGAGGGGCTTTGGTTTTATGATCTTGCGGTCACAAGAATGAGGGAGCTCAACATTCGTATCTTTCAAGGTTAATGGAAAGAATCTCTTGATAGAGACGTGGCTATTTCATTGATCTTTGGTTTTATGTAATAGTATGTTGATAAGGTAATGTGTTGCTACAATAGAAATGCTAAACACCGTAAGGCTTTGAAAATATCAGTATTGAGTGAAAGAAAGGATGTCAAGATCTGTTGGAGTTGGTGGCAAAGGACAGGTGAGAAGACCAAGAGGAGGGCTAGCTGTTAGAGTCTTCATGCATTGTGAAAGTGCCAATGCATTGACAAATGATATCTTTCGAGGAGTGGCCAAGACTGAGGGGCTTTGGTTTTATGATCTTGCGGTTGCAAGAATGAGGGAGCCCAACTTTCCTAATCCAAGGTTGATGGAAAGAATCTCCTGATAGAGACGTGTCTATTTCATTAATCTTGGTGAGTAGTAATAGTATGTTGATGGGTGAGCCCAACTTTGGGGTCGATTGAAGTTGATTTGTTTGTTAGTATGGCAGTGCACTGCTTGAGATTTAAAATGACAAGTCCTTGTAGGTCTCGGGGAAGAATTCACTTGCCCTCTTTGGGGAGGGGGTTGAGAGTAGACTTTAGGTCTCATCAATTTGAACTTTGAGGTATGTTGGGTTTTTGATTGTCGTTTATTGCTCCTCTTAGAGGGGAAACTGTTGATGTTTATGTAGCATTCAAATATATTCTCAAGATGTCCTAGAGAAAGTGAAAAGAAATGAGGAACACAATTACCTCAATGAAATGGGTAAAATAACCCTAGAAGATAAAAAGAGAAATCGACTTAAAAGATAAATAAATAAATAAATAAAAGTCAAGCCGACCTAATGGTGGAAAATTTCTAGTGAAAAGAAGAATATAAATAAAGTGTTTTCATTATCACAACAAGAAGTTTATCTCTCTCTCTCTCTCAAGTGGTGCACACTTCTCTAGAGGGACAAGTGTAGAAGTTCTCTCAAGTTGAAAAATACTGTTCTTGGGTTGTAGAAGACTATCTTTGGGTTCACTATTGTTGGACAATTTTTCTTCTTTGGCTCTAGGGTTTGTCTATTTGATGCTTGTATTTGGATGTCTTTTATCTTGAAATATTATCTCCAAGTAAGAGAAGATTGTTGGGTTTTCTCCCTTGTAGTTTCCCATGATAAATCTTTGTCTCTTCGTGTCTCTTGTGCATGGCTATCTTTCGGTGATCCTATTTTGTTTATGTTGCAAAGGAAACAATGCTATGATTGTGGGATGAATATAGACAATGAATTTATATTGCCAAAGTTATTAAAAACTAACGTGGTATCAGAGCAGTTTTGAAAGAGGCCTGTTGAGGCCTGGAAATTCGCAGGCGGCAATAGTAAGGGATTCTCCCCAATCAACGTTCCCAACTAGTCCGTTGACTGTTTGAAATAGGGAATTCGTCTGGTTTGCGGTCCGGCTACCGTAGGTCAAGAACAAAACAAAGGCTTTACCGGTTGCGGCCCGGTCCATCGAGTTTTTGTATTTTGACTTCAAGAAATGAAATGCAAGTGCCTAACTAAATGCAGGGCGATCAAGATGCAGGGAGCGGTCACAATGTGATGCGCAGGTTCT
>LPNX010394481.1:121830-198600 GCA_001517045.1 Pseudotsuga menziesii
ACATAGGTTCAAAACATTAAATACCCTTACAGTAAATGAAACACAGTTGAAAACGAAATAGTTCCTCTTCAACATTATTCATTGAGTTGCATTGATACATTCCACTTTTCACTCTCTCCGATAGGCAAAATTGCAGTTTCCTTTGCAGAACGAAGTAGTTCCTCTTACAAGCAAACATTACAAAATTTTCCAGGGGAAAAAGCCCCGTCTTATTCCTACTTTCCAATATTTAAACTACAACTACTGAGTGCTTCGTTTTCCCTCCCAGACGCGTGGTCTTTCAGTTTCTCCAACGCTTCAGATTCCGATCTTTTGTCAGTATGTGATCATGAAACACTTGGTAACTGATCCGCTTCTGAGATCACGCCTTTACAGCGCCGGACTTCGTCCTCCTTTCGCCTCGTTTCAGTCGTACCTCCGCCAAACGGGTTAGTCTTTCTTCTCATCGTGGCAAGTTGACCAGTCTCCTTGAAACTGCCTGCATTCAATTCACGAGCATGGTTCAAACAACAAATATTATCAATTAACCCCCATTCCACAAGGAAATGGCCGAGCATACCACATACGGGCTTGGCAAAATATCCTATGGTCACCGGCGGGAAAATTCAAGTCGGCCGTCAGAAGAAAGTGAGCTCGGGAGCCAGGAGGATCTGCCAGCCACAACGTCGGGTGAGACTTAAGTCGCAGCCAAGCGCAACGTGGGCGGGATATGCCATGAATCGGACGTCGGACGACTTTTTAGTTTCGGAAACCAGAAGACTCTAGGAGCCGCAACGGCGGAGGGAGAAGTTAGAGGATATGCGGAGCGGACGGGAAAACTTAGTCGGATGTCGGAAGACACTCAGATCGGGAGCGGCAAAGATCACCCAGCCGCAACGACGGCTGAGTAGAGGCTACGGGCAAGCGATTGAAGGCTAAAATGAATCGGGCGTCGGATGGGTTCAGACTTCGGACGAAAAAAAGGATCTTGGAGCCGCAACGGCGGAGAGGCTGAGACTTTGCAGCTTCCGATCCAACAGCAAAAGAGGCCCGATTACGGGAAAACTCAAGGATTTGAGCAGCGTTAACAACCAAAGTCGTTTTCTTCGCAAAGGCTGCCCTGAAGAACAAAATTTTACTTCTTCACGGCCAGAAACCCACGACTTAACTGAAATTGAACATGGCATGAATAAACCTGCTGGCATCCATTCTTCAAAGTAACACGAAAAGAAGATATGCCCAAGAGGGTCAAGCATTTTAACGATCCAACCAAGCAAAATGATGAGGAGGGGCCCATAATTTAAATAAAAATAAATTTGGGGAGGATAGTTGCGGCAGCAACAAGGCCATTACACAGTCTGAAAAAAAGCAGATCCAAAAAAGTAGCCTAGAAAAATAGGCTGAAAATCAAGGGACAATAATCCAGGGTCTGAAAATTAGGGGTCGAGAATCTAGGGTTCGAAAATCAGGGGTTGAAGATCTAGGGTCCAAAAATTAGGGGTCAAGAATCTAGGGTCCGAAAATAAGGGGCTGAAGATCTAGGGTCCGAAAACCAAGGACCGAAAATCTAGGGTCCAAAAATCAGGGGTCGAAAATCTAGAGTCCGAATATTTACGGTCCGAAAATTTAGGACTGAGAAATTGCAGATATGAAATTTCAGTTTTTTTTTAAGTTTGGATTTTTTTGCAGGAAATTTTAGATCTTAGTTTCTAGTCACCAGTCGAGATGGTTGTTGGACTCAGAGTAGAAGACAGATTGGAGGGAGTTTCAAACTTCCGATCTTGGAAGAGTAGGATGCTCTTGCTCCTAAAGGAACATGTTCTCAAGGATCATATTCTTAAAGATATTTCAGAGCCGGAGGGATTTTGAGAAAAATCAAGACTTAAGAAGAATGAAGCCACAACCATGAGGATTTTGATGAACTCAATAAAAGATCATCTCGTACCTCTTATTGCAAGCCATAACACTGCCATGTAAGATGTATGATGCCTTGAAAAACTATATGAGAATTAGAATCTTAGCAACATTTTGGCCCTAAATATCAACCTTGTCAAGTGAAGTTCACAAAGGATGATTCAGTTTCTTCTTATTTATTGAAGCTAGTTCAAATCAAATATCGGTTAGTAGTTGTTGATGAAAGTGTCCTTGATAGAGATCTTGTGTTGACATCTATGGGTGGGCTTTCTTCAGAATGGAAGCCATTTGTGAAAGGGATATGTGGTCGTGGCCATTTACCTAATTTTGATTAGTTTTGGTCAGAATGTATTCAAGAGGAAACAAGGGAGCTTGTCTCTACCTCCAAAGAATAGGAAGAAGAACTAGTTCTTGCAGCGAGAATTGGAAAGAGCAGAGGAAAGTGGAACAAGGACAAGGAAGGCATCAAGTCAGTCCAAAATCCAAAGATCAAGAAAGATAAATCCAAGCTCACATGTTTCAATTGTGGCAAGCTAGGTCACTTTGTTGTAGAATGCAGGAAGAAAGGAAAAGGCAAATAACATGCCTCAACTACTAATTACTCTACAAAAGAGGTCAAGAAATGATGATCTTGTGGAAAGCACAGAAGATCGTCAAAAGGAGTACTTCCTATACTACACTGCACCAATGATTGCATTATCTCTAGATGAGGAGATTATCATTGGTGATGTATGAAGATCTAGGTTGTTGTTCCTTCAATGGGCTTCCAACAAGAAAGAAGATGAAGATCTAAGGACTTCAGTGATCTCTGCAAGGAGGTAGAGATCAAGAGGGAGCCCGCCAAACAATAAAAGATAAGTATTTTTATTTGGATTATCATTTGCATTGAAATGTTCATTTGATTGAATTTCATGATAATCCAACGTTGCTAACTAATTGACTGAACTTGACTTGTAGGAAAGATCATGTGCCTGACTCCTTTGAGGAGTGTGTTCCTGTGAGGGATGGTTTCAGTGGGAACAAATCTCCAGTGTGGAGACGACTCCTTTGAGGAGTGTATCCCTGTGAGGGATCATTTCGTGGGAACATTCTCCTATGTGGTGAGTGAGTTGAGTTGATCGTACGCCTCGATGAGTTGAGTTGAGTTGATAGTACTCCTCGATGGTTTGTGATCGTACTCCTCGATGGAATGAGTTGAGTTGATCGTACTCTTCGATGGTTTGTGATCATACTCCTCGATGGACTGAGTCGAGTTGATCCTACTCCTCAATGGACTAAGTTGAGTTGATCGTACTCCTTGATGGTTTGTGATCGTACTCCTCGATAGACTGAGTCGAGTTGATTACATGAATTGAGTTGATGTACTCCTTGATGGTTTCTAATCCTACTCCTCGATGGACTGAGTCGAGTTGATCATACACCTCAATGGACTAGGTTGAGTTGATCACATGATTTGAGTTGATTATACTCGATGGACCAAGTTGAGTTGATCGTACTCCTTGATGGTTTGTGATCGTACTGGATGGAATGAGTCTAGTTGATCACATGATTTGAGTTGATCGTACTTAATGGACAGAGTTGAGCTGATTGTACTCCTTGATGGACTGAGTTGAGTTGATCACATGATTTGATCGTACTCCTAGATGGACTGAGTCGAGTTGATCACATGAGTTAATCGTACTCCTTGATGGACTAAGTTGAGTTGATCGTACTCGATGGACTGAGTTGAGTTGATTGTACTCCTTGATGGATTGAGTCGAGTTGATTGTACTCGATGGATTGAGTTGAGTTGATCGTACTCCTTGATGGTTTGTGATCGTACTCCTCGATCGACTGAGTCGAGTTGATCACATGATTTGATCGTACTCCTAGATGGATTGAGTTGAGTTGATCACATGAGTTAATCATACTCCTTGATGGACTGAGTTGAGTTGATGGTGCTCCTCGATAGTTTCGGTAGGAATATTCTCCAGTGTGGAGAGGACTCTTTTATGGAGTGGATCCCAGCGTGGGATGACCCCTTGGTATGGGGTGCTCGAGTGAGAAGCTAGGGAGCGGAGCAACCTGCCGAAATAACCGAGAAATCTCTAAGGGGGACTGTAGCCTCCTTGTCCAAACATGGACTAAATTATGGGCTCAGAGGGGTGGACTAGCTGTAGTCATCACCACCTTCCAATTGTAATGAATGGTAAATTGGAAGAAGAGTCTTCCTAGGGAGTACAACCTTCTTTCGATTTTGAGATCGATAAAGCATTTGGAAGAAGAGTCTTCTTGGGGATTGAAGCCTCCTTTTGAGTTGGAGTTGATAAAGTGCTTGGAAGAAGAGTCTTCTTGGGATTGCAACCTCTCTCGGTTTGAGTCTAATAAAGCGCTTGGAAAAATTGTCTTCCTGGGGAGTTAGCCTCCTTTCGATCTGGGATTGATAAAGTGCTTGGAAGAAGTGTCTTCTTGGGAATTGTGGCCTCGCTTCAGTTTTAGATTGATAAAGTGCATAAGGATGTAATCCTCTGTGGTCTAGGATGACCAAGTTGATTAGGCAGGTTAGACATCATCTTTGGAAAGATGATGTGATTCCAGTGAGGAACAAGATTCCACTGGGAACAATTGTTTTGGTCAAAAGAACTTGACCATAAGATACCTTCCTTATGACAACGGGATGTTCGATACAGTTGTGATGCTCAAATGATATCCAAATATGTTCTACCATGATGATGTTTGTAGCTAAGAGGGAGTGTTGATGTTTGTACCTACGTGAGGCATCATCACTAGCTAAGTCGACCCAATAGAGGAACCTCCAAAAGATAAACAGTGTTGAAGATCGTGCAAGGAGAATACATTCCTCGCTAAGGGGGAGTGTTGATGTTTATGTAGCATCGAAATATGTTCTGAAGGTGTCCTAGAGAAAGTGAAAAGAGATGAAGAGCACAATTACCCCAATGAAATGGGTAAAATAGCCCTAGAAGATAAAAAGACAAGTTGGCTTAAAAGATGAAATAAAAGATAGATAAATAAATAAATAAAAGTCAAGCGAGCCTAATTGTGGAAACTTCTAGTGAAAAGAAGAATATAACTAAAGTGCTTTCACACTTCATTATAACAACAAGAAGTTTATCTTTCTCTCTCAAGTGGTGCGTGCTTCTCTAGAAGGACAAGTGGAGAAGTTCTCTCAAGCTGAAAAAGATTGTTCTTGGGTTGGAGAAGACTATCTCTGGGTTCGCTATTGTTGGAGAGTTTTTCTTCTTTGGCTCTAGGGTTTGTCTAGAGCTTGTCTATGTGATGCTTTTATTTGGTTGTCTTGTATCTTGAAATATTATCTCTGAGTAAGAGAAGGTTGTTGGGTTTTCTCCCTTGTGGTTTATCGGGATAAATCTTTGTGTCTCTTGTGCATGGCTATCTTTCAATGATCCCATTTTGTTTATTCTGCAAATGAAATAATGCTATGATTGTGGAATGAATATAAATAATGGAATTATATCGCTAAAGTTATGAAAAACTAACAACTAGAAAATAGAAGGTGATCCTCTTGAGTGCCTTCAGCTGATGTGTGACTTGTAAACACTAAGATTGGTTCCAAAAACTTCTCTCATCAAGATAGCAAGGTGTTGTTGGTTAGGGTAGCAAAAGTAGATGGAAAGGGAGCTTCCCCAATCTCAAAATAAATAATGGTCTACCTTTGATCTTGTAATAAAAGGGACACTAGAAAATGAGATGTACCTTTGTCTTTAAATCTTTTAAGTGAAAAAGTTGGTAGATCTTGTCCAACTTTGGAGGTGGTGATCAATCTCGACTTGAAGTTCTGTGAGATCCAACCTGAAATTGACCTGGGGGATTCTTGAGGGCATGTATCGAATGTCTGCATGTACAGGGAGGGAAGCTAATAAGGCTGTCCTTTTGCTCCATAGAATGCTCTAGGTAAAAGGCCATCATAAGCGTGAGATCCTTCAAAGGTGCAATGATGTAGTCTTAACGTATTGTCTATATATTTCCTCTCTAATATCTTAGTTGAAGCCCTTCTTAGATGGTAGGAGGTGTCGCGGTTGGATAAATGCATGTACGCTTGGTTGGGTGGGTTGGCCAAGGTGATGGCCTTGGAAGAATAAAGTACGATAAAGACATTGATCCCTCTTAGAAACAAATTCCCAAAGATCCAAATTATGTGAGGGAATGAATCTAGATGTAAGATGACCTCGAGTTTGAAGAGATGGGATCTAAACTCTACCTAATTAATGTGGAGGGAGGTAGTCTTCTTGCATTAGATGATGCGTCTAAGGAGGAGGGTCTGGATTCTCTCAATCTTGGCTCGATATATCTAAAGTAAACTTGGTGACCAAATCTCTGACCTGTAGAGGACCATGGGTCAGATGATCTTTTCAATAGGTGCATCTTGGATGAGATGTCTTGGATCTGGCTTGAGAAGCACTCTCTCAAGGAGGGCGAGGGATCCATATCCCTTTTTGAATTGTGGCTGGAGGGCTAGACACATGCTCAAAATGTGGCTCCATGAATTGGATCCCTAAGGAAGTATAGGCCATGGTGATCTGTATCTCCCATCTAAAGTAAAATTAAAAGTTAAAGAGAGCTCTCTTCTATGCATTGAAGATTGTGACCTTTGTTTTACCCAACTTGTTTGTCGACCTTGTTTTACCCAACTTGTTTGTCGACCGTCAAAGGTTGCTTAATCATAGTCTTAAGAGAGGATCTACATTCTTGACATCTTTGTAACATAACTTGTAAATATGGTAAATGATGTTTCAAGAAGCTGTATAACACCCATTGTTATCAAAACTAAACTGCTTACCAAACCAATGGACCCTAAAAACTAGAAATCAGTCGGAACCAAATTGGAAATGAAAAAAATCCGACATACCAAAAATACATAAAATATTCAAATTTTGGTAAGAAATGTATATTCATGTACATTCATGTGAATCCAAACCATTAAACACCAGTATGCAAAACTTTCTCTCTATATAACAAATAAGGGTGCATATAACTAAAAAACACCAAGTACAATCTATATCTGAACCAAAATAGATAAACAAAGAGGCTCTAAATGGCCTCTAGAGTCCAAAAGGCATCATGCTACAACAAATAACTACATATCAAAATAATTACCCATATTGGGATCCTATTCATTAGTGGCATCCTTTGACCCATTCCTCTAGGTACTAGCCTTTACCTTTACCTTGAATCTTGAAGTTGATCCTCCAGGGACATTAGTCAGCACCCTCCAATTTTGATGAAACTTCCTAATCCAAGTATGAAAATAAGGTAGCAAAAGCTTTCGATGCCTAATAAGTAATTTTGCATGAGTGAAGGGTACTTTTTTATTAAGGTCATGACAGAGGAGTTGAACAATCAACACCACCAACATCAAGGTAGATAAAGCGGTTGATGCTCTTGATTAGATGGCAATCCCATACTTGCATACATGATAGAATCTAGTGAAAACGTTGCAATCTTGAAATTTTGAAAATTATTGTCTAATGAATTTTGAATGGGATCTAAAATTCTACTTTTTGCATGTGGATTCCAATGAGGTTGGAACCAATGTTATTAGAACTGGACTAGTGTACCCGAAAACTAGAAATTGGTCAGAAGTGGATCGTAAGTGGAAAAAAAATCATACAACCAAAAAATACATAAAATATTCAAATTTTGATAAAAAAATTCATGTACATCCATGTGAATCCAAACCATTAAACACAATTATTCAAAGCTCTCTCATGTATATAGTAAGGGTGCATGGAACTAAAATAGCATCGAGTGCAATCCATATTTGAACCAAAATACATAAACAAAGAGGCTCTAAATGACCTCTAGTCCAAAAACCATCACACTACAACAAATAACTACATATCATCAAAATCATTGCCTATATTGGGATCATATTCATTAGTAGCACCCTCTAATCCCTCTGCTAGGATCTAGCTTTTGTCTCTAGGTAGATGTTCATCAGCACATACACATTGTATAAAATGATGCTAAGATGGACCAAAGCCATTTAGAGAGATCCTAACTAGCTCATTTTTGGCTATCTTGTCACCAACTGCAGCTAGCTGATCTCTCAACTCTATGATCTTCATGACATAGCTAGCTACTGTGTCATTGTTGATCTTCAAAAACACTCTCCTGGACATTTTTTGACTTTAGTACAAGGTGGCAAGGGCATCATACATATCCTTGGACTTTTTCTTTTTTGCGATATTAGGGATTAGTTTTTTCCTTCATTGAATCCAGGATGATGCATTTTGCTTTGACTGATGTCCTAGTGTGCTCAGCCAAATCCTTGGGATCCGTTGGAAGAACCACATCCTTTTCCGCTACCACAACTCTACTTGAATCCAGGATGATACATTTTGCTTTGACTGATGTCCTAGTGTGCTCGGCCAAATCCTTGGGATCTGTTGGAAGAAGTTAGAACTACATCCTTTTCCGCTACCACAACTCAACTTCTTCCAAGAGAATATTTAGCTTGTACTTCCATGGAACAAAGTTGAAAGCACCCTCCAACAACTGACAGTCTTGGACATTGGCTGAGCATTCAAATGTAAAGATCTAACTCCGTCTCTTTGTGAGGAAAGATTTTTCCACTAAACCCAGTCTCTCCTTGAACATCTCGAGATTCCGTTTGCCAATGTCTTAGTCATAATATCCACAACTTGTTGATATGTCTGAACATACTCTAGACCCTTTGCTCCCTTCTGAACTCTATCTTGAAGAGAGTGGTCCTTTATGTCAATGTGCTTGGAGAGGTCATGGAATATTGGATTATTCATAGAGTTCTATATAGGTTTGATTGTCATAGTAGACCATAGTAGGCTCCAACATCTGTGGTCTACTATGGTCACTTCCTGCAAACTGTTTCTGCTGCTGCTGCTGCTGCTGTTTACCCTTCCCCTTCTTCTCAGGACATTGAGGAGCATTGTGGCCATGCTTGTTGCACTTGATGTGGATCAAATTCTTCTTTAACTGGTTAGAAGACCCTTTTCTGACCCTTCCTGGATCCTGCATTCTTTCCTCCTTTCCTCACCTTCCCAGTGAGGACTAGGTCTGGTACATCCTAATAGCTGCTTGAAACTGTTTCCAATCTTGTCTCTCCCTGACAAAGGCACCCTACAAGCTTTTGAATGAACGTAGATGTTCATCAGCACATACACATTGTAGAAAATGATGCTAAGATGGACCAAAGCCATTTAGAGAGATCCTAACTAGCTCATTTTTGGCGATCTTGTCACCAACTGCAGCTAGCTGATCTCTCAACTCTATGATCTTCATGACATAGCTAGCTACTGCGTCATTGTTGATCTTCAAAAACACTCTCCTGGACATTTTCTCTCTTTAGTACAAGGTGACAAGGGCATCATACATATCCTTGGTCTTTTTCTTTTTTGCGATATGAGGGATTAGTTTTTTCCTTCATTGAATCCAGGATGATACATTTTGCTTTGACTGATGTCCTAGTGTGCTCAGCCAAATCCTTGGGATCTGTTGGAAGAATCACATCCTTTCCCACTACCACAACACTAATTGAATCCAGGATGATACATTTTGCTTTGACTTATGTCCTAGTGTGCTCGGCCAAATCCTTGGGATCTGTTGGAAGAAGTTAGAACTACATCCTTTTCCACTACCACAACTCAACCTCTTCCAAGAGAATATTTAGCTTGTACTTCCATGGAACAAAGTTGAAAGCACCCTCCAACAACTGACAGTCTTGGACATTGGCTGAGCATTCAAATGTAAAGATCTAACTCCGTCTCTTTGTGAGGAAAGATTTTTCCACTAAACCCAGTCTCTCCTTGAACATCTCGAGATTCCCCTTTGCCAACGTCTTAGTCATGATATCCACAACTTGTTGATATGTCTGAACATACTCTAGACCCTTTGCTCCCTTCTGAACTCTATCTTGAAGAGAGTGGTCCTTGATGTCAATGTGCTTGGAGAGGTCATGGAATATTGGATTATTCTTAGAGTTCAATATAGGTTTGATTGTCATAATAGACCATAGTAGGCTCCAACATCTATGGTCTACTATGGTCACTTCCTGCAAACTGTTTCTGCTGCTGCTGGTGCTGTTTACCCTTCCCCTTCTTCTCAGGACATTGAGGAGCATTGTGGCCATGCTTGTTGACTTGATGTGGATCAAATTCTTCTTTAACTGGTTAGAAGACCCTTTTCTGACCCTTCCCGGATCCTGCATTCTTTCCTCCTTCCCTCACCTTCCCATTGAGGACTAGGTCTGGTACATCCTAATAGCTGCTTGAAACTGTCTCCAATCTTGTCTCTCCCTGACAAAGGTTTCACAAGCTTTTGAATGAAGGTAGATGTTCATCAGCACATACACATTGTATAAAATGATGCTAAGATGGACCAAAGTCATTTAGAGAGATCCTAACTAGCTCATTTTTGGCTATCTTGTCGCCAACGGAAGCTAGCTGATCTCTCAACTCTATGATCTTCATGCAATAGCTAGCTACTGTGTCATTGTTGATCTTCAAAAACACTCTCCTGGACATTTTTTCACTTTAGTACAAGGTGACAAGGGCATCATACATATCCTTGGTCTTTTTCTTTTTTGCGATATGAGGGATTAGTTTTTTCCTTCATTGAATCCAGGATGATACATTTTGCTTTGACTGATGTTCTAGTGTGCTCAGCCAAATCCTTGGGATCTGTTGGAAGAATCACATCCTTTTCCACTACCACAACTCTAATTGAATCCAGGATGGTACATTTTGCTTTGACTGATGTCCTAGTGTGCTCGGCCAAATCCTTGGGATCTGTTGGAAGAAGTTAGAACTACATCCTTTTCCACTACCACAACTCAAGCTCTTCCAAGAGAATATTTAGCTTGTACTTCCATGGAACAAAGTTGAAAGCACCCTCCAACAAATGACAGTCTTGGACACTGTGACTGGTCATGAATGCAACTCTTCAAACAAACACGGAAACAAATCAGTAACTGGGATCAAACAAAACCTTCCAATTACTGGAAGTTCCTAGACATCTCACCCCTCAACTATTCTCAAGTCTGGATTTGCTTCCCTATTGAAGCTTGGTCATCCCACCCTTAAAACTCTTTGACAACTCCCTCTTACAGTTTGCAGTCCTATCGATACACAGATTCCTAGAAAGCTTCAGCAAACATGGTCTGATACCATATTGAAAGTTCTCAAACCATGGTAAGAAAATTCTGCACTTATTAGAATAAATAAACCCTAGATAGCCTAAAACCGAATCCTATCAAACTGCATTCTCTGAATACTATAATCTACAAACATATGCTCCTGGAAACACTAACAGAAAATACATAGAAAAACAGTGGACTCAAATCTGCCTCACTGTTTTATTATATCTGGAAAAGCAGTGAACTCTAATGCTATAGGTCAAAACATAAAATTGCTAACCAACACAGTGGTGTTCCCTTCATCCCTTTAATAGAATAAGAGACAAGGTAAGATACATTGTATCTGGACTCATGCATGAAGTGCCCCTAACTGACAGAGTCAAACTTAACCCCAATCAATTCAGCCAGTGCACCCTCCTGCTTGGATAGCAGTGCCAAAGATATTGCCCCAACTGGAGGTTTACTGTGTAATGTATGCATGCACACTCCTTGGGATCTGCACCCTCTGTCAGCGACTCATTTAAGCACCCTAACTACCCACGGATCTGTGCCCTTCTCTAATATTAGATGATGCATGTACAAATCAAACTCTAGTTTACTGAAAGCTAAACTGAACAACAGTTCTAGTTCTGGAAATATTCTAAGGTTGGCATATGCATGCTGGAAGCATGCAAGAATCCTCTCCATCTCTCTCCTACATAACTGCTGCGTGCTTCTTTTATTCCACTAGTGCTGCCGCCCTCCTATCCACTGTCCTCTCCCTACTGCTGTACACAGGAACCAAGAACTGGCCAGTTGGAGGACCATTACTACTGGAGAATACTGGCCGAGTGATCAAAGGTAAAAGTTAAACATCAATAATGTGATCTTCATATTGCTCTGTTGTATGATCCACTGGCTAATTTGGTGTTTTTCAGGCTTGGTTGGTTATTTCATCGTGGGTAATCATTTACGATAGCATGGAAACATTTGTGTACCTTAGCTGGTTTGGCACAAGTCGACTGCTGAATTTTATTAACACTGTCTTCAAATTATCAATAGGTATTTTTTTTACCAAATTCTTGTTTAAAAACAACCCCCAGCTCTTTCTAGTAGTAATTTTTGCTCTCAAAATTTAAATAACTTTCTTGTGCCATCCCTATCAGAAAAGCTGGTAGAATATGAAAACATAGTTATTGAATATCCTATACTAGTCCTTTAAAGTATACTATATAGTGCTTGCTCCTTAATTATCTGCACAATTCAGTTAGGGAAGAAATGCAGGTTGAGCACCATAATTGATTTCGTCAGAGAGCACACATTGTTGTAAATACTAAAAATTGCAGCTCTGACTCTATTTCATGTGCATTCTTTCCTTACAAAATGGTTTTGGAACAAAGTATAACTTTGACCACTCAGTGATGTGCCAAAATGACAATAGGTGATAGGGGAGGCTTCCCTAGTTCTTCGTAGGATGAAGTATGCGATTGAAATGATATTTACTTGACTCTCAAAATCCATGACCATAGTTGGTGTTGGCTATGTTTTATATTCTTTGCATGAGGGTAGGGCTAACCTACTATGTGGGGGTTTGAGGCATTGCCTCCATTTTTTTTGGAAAATGTGTAATTTAATCCTGGCTAAGGGATTGTGGTTGTAATCAAATCCGGGTTAACAGATTAGGGGTTTGGATGATGCAGAATACCTACATATTGTATTGTAAATGGTTAAGAATATACAATGAGAAAGAAAGAGGTGCAGCTCTAAGTTTTTCTGGCTTTCCTGGTTAAGGGTTTTCATGGTAAATCTCAATTATTGTGTGTGCACCATTGTTCTAATCTTTGTTTTGCTTAAGAATCTGTATGCATTGTTTCACTTCACAAGTTTAATACTTGCAGTTGGCACCCTTTTCCTTAATAATGTTAGGGGGGCTCCAGGTTCCCCATCTCAGTTTCACACATATGCAACCCTTCCTGTAGTTTTCATGAGACAACATTGTTCATCAAAGCTTACTTGATATATATATCTGCAAGTAACTGAATTTTACCGTCAAAGAATTTGAAGGCAGTAACTGATTTTCCACGGGATTACTAGGAGGAAGTAAAGATGGTGAAGGTTGTGTAGGTGGTGGAGATGATGGAGGAAGTACTTAATGTTTCCTAAAAAAGTGATGATGAAAAAGTGCCCATTTTGGTGAAACTAAGCAAGAATTCAGATCTGGATAAGCAATGGCAATTGAGTGTTAGGCGTACTCTAATGACTTGAAAAACATTAAAGGATAAACAGGTTTCTAATTCCTCCTATTCTTTGTGCCATCTAACTGTTCTTGCATCTTGTGATTTTAATCTCTCCTAATGTAACGTTAGGATATTGAGCTATGTTGCATTGGCTTTGGGGATGCGGGAATGGCGGGGACGGGGGGATGAGTCCCCAGGACGGCTAGAGCATACCCCCAATTTCTCAGGGGACGACAATTATATATATATATATATATATATATATATATATATNACTTGAACGTGAAGAAAATGTAGTTTACTTTTAGGAAACTTAAGTTTAAGTATTTTCAATCTGCATTAAGGTCCATGAAGGGTCTATGAGAAGAATGCTTGTCTTTATAACAACTCTTTTTCCTTACATATCTTGTTTATGATGATTGGGTAAAAATCGCTTCCGTAGATTTTTACAGCTGTGCAAATCACTGCAAAACGCTTTGAGATATACATGCTTGCATTCTATAAAAAGATTATATTCATATTTTAGATTAAAAAGGATATTGAATAGGAATTTATTCAAATATTTAATAACCAATATAAGTCTTTAATATCCAATTGTTTTCACTATGCTTGAGGTTGCGATGGGGGAAGAGTTGGACTTCAACTCCTAGACACCTATGTATAATAACAATACCCAAAGGTATCAAACCTTTGAGTTTTTGCATTTCTTAGTTTGTTGACATGGAGGCTTTGTTGCTTGTACTCGTGTGCTAGAAAGACAATAGTTAAATCACCAAAAAAATCAAAATCCATCATACACAACTTGTGTAGCATGGGTACCCATACCCGGGGGTAGGGTACATGTACTCGTACCGGGTACTTGGGTACACGTGAGGTATGTTTCCTGCCATACCCCGTACTGGCTTCACGTACCCGAGATTCCTTTAAAAAAAGGGGTACTTATAGGCTAAATGGTACAACGTAGCCCATATTTGGGTACTCCGGTGGTACAAACGACTCAACAAAATGCAAATCTGCTGGGGAAAATGTAATGACCCCCAACCAAATCTAAACTAACTTTTTGCTAACTGCGTATAGAGTCCGGCTTAAGACTTATGTCAAACACTTTGCAACACGGTTCAAATTCCACTGAATATTCAATATTGTCAAAATCTGGTAGACTGATTTTGCTTTGATTTACAAGGAATGTTTTTATGGTTTTGTGTTCAGCACTAATGGAACATAATTTGACTACCAAATGTGCACATAAAAATATACGTATGTGTTTAAAACTGAGAAATACACTCACATCAACCCATGAATACATTTGCAACTCTTTATTGCCTGTAACAACAATACAAATAGCTATTTAAAATCAGATGTCAAGTGTACCTTCAGATCTGAGTTTAATTGTTTGTTACAGCTGCCTGGTATAGTGATTTATCAAATTTTATGTAACTTCCAGTCTTCCATTTGGTATCTACTATGTGTCTATGATTTATCAAATTTTATGTTTCAAATTTTCAATGTTAATATCCATTGTTCAATGAATCATTGAATTTAGAATTATGAATCATGGTTCATAATTTATAAAGAAATCTGAAATATGCATGTATGATGTGATTGACATGTTATATATATAATTTTTTTTTCTCTTTATTTTTTTTTTCCAGTTGTGGTTCAGGTTTACCTACCCCCCAACAGGGCTTGCTATGTCCATGGGAACAAGTCATAGGGGGCTCACCTGAAGGGTCCTCACCCCATTCACTCTGATTATAGAGCGAACCTGATGGGGTCATCAAGTGAGGCCCTTATATAGCAATGTATAGCCACCCAAGGATTTGACCCCGAGACTTTCTGTTCACAACTTACAACACTCGACCACTTGAGCTAGCCCACCAAGCTATATATATAGTACCCCCGATGTACACAACTACCCTGTTTCAGAAAGCGGCGTCCCTGCCCCCATCTCCGTACCCATACTCGTCCCTGTACCCAAGTTTTTTGACAACTTAGTACACAACCCATATTTTGAGTTGCAACTTGTATAGATTTAGATTTAGATTCAAAATTATATGAAAAATATGGATGGGATAAATGATTATATTGTCCAATCATCAATGTTCATTGTCAAAATTGAAGATACATGCCCAAAACATCTCCAAAATTTGCATGGGACTTCTCTTAAATCTACTTGGAATGTCTCCAAAATCTGCCTAGAGGTCCCCAAAATCTATTGGGGATGTTTTGGGTACGGCCAACAAGTCCCCGAGTCCCTAATGAAGTCCCCAAAAGATTAGGGATGTTTCCTAGGGGTCCCTATGTCCCCGAAACGTGGGGGCGACAGGTATGGGTTTTTTTGGGGGGGGGGATTGGTCCTCGTGCAACATAGACATTGAGACACTTAGGAGCTAGCTAAGATCAACTTGGTCTAATGTGTCTTTAGGTGAAGTGTGTTTCCTTAGTGTGCATTGTAATTATTCTAAGTCGACAGTCATGATTATGCTTTAGACATAAAGCAATTTGACAGTTCATCTTCTCGTTGATCCTAACAGCTATATTGATCTATGGCTTAACCCTTGTTTGGTACATAAACTCTATTTAAAGAGCATAGAGGGTTATTTGCTGATGATATGTTTGTAAGAAACTCATATGTAAAATCTTTTCTTTTTGCATTAATATATTGCTTCAAATGGCTGCATCGCATGGAGTTGTGGACTGTTTCCCTCTCTGAGGTTTTTACTTTTAACCATGTATACATTGGTGCACTGCCTAAGTTATCATAAACATCTAGGACCAAGGGGGGATACATCGTTTCTCGTTTTGAAAACTGAAAAAAGAGGGGATATGGCTTGGAAATGACACTAAATGTTTCCAAGCCGTATCCTAAAAATAGATACGTTTCCAAGCCATTTCCAGTAGTTTCCTATTTTTTTGAAACGTTTCAGCTGCTACAAGGCAAGTTTCCAACTAGAAATAGTGATTTTTTGACATGAAAAAAAATGACCCTAAAGGAAAACTATAAGACCTTAACCCTAAATTAAACTTCAATATCTAATATAAAGCCTCAAATTTTATAAATCAAGATCTATACCCTAATCTAAAATTGATGAATGCTAATATGAATTTTCTCTCATGGTCTTTTTCTCATTGTATTTTTCCAAAAATGATAGGGGCTTACTTTTGGTTCAAAAAACCACTAATTTGTGGACATTTCATTGCATCAAATGCTTGTCTACTATAGTGTTAGTGTCACAACCTAGTGTAGAAGTACAATAAATGTTTTATTGCCTTTTTTCTCATCTTTTTTGCCAATTGCTCAGTTTCGTTGCAAATAAACCCCAATGACTTACATATGTAGTAAAACAACTTGCATATCAAAATTGAGACAATGGCAATTTCAACCCTACAAAATAACATATTGCATTTATGAAGGGTTACATGAGCCAACACATATTTCCAATAATCTTCCAATGGGAAAATTTTTCATATGTTATACATGTGATGTTTTAATCTTATTCAAGCATTTTTATCAGCATAAGCCACAAAATGTAAACAACATATCCAAAGGAATGCACAGGTGTGTAGAGATAGTGTTATAGCATAGAGTGCAGTATTGCATTTCATCACACATTTTATCATATTGCTCAACACCAAGTCACTCATTTATACTAAAGTGCCTAAGCTATCCCCTTAAAGCATGGCCGATAAAGTCAACTTTGATCATTCGAGTCGAACCTAAAAGGTTAGACAACCCTGTGAATTTAGGCCCTTTATGTGCCAGTCAGTTAGTCAACCCTCCATCACTCGTCTAGTTGATTGTCTAGTTGTAGCTAGTGGACCAACCCAAATTCACCTCAGTCAAATCACAAACTTATCTCCAAAATTGTGTTTGATCACAAATTCCAACGCTTCTTCTAGAGGTGTAATATATGTATTCTTTTATTAGAGATGCTAACACTTGAATTCAACCTTCAAGTAGTTTTCGGGTTTGAAATTGATGTTTAGAAGTATTTTATATTTTCTTAATTGAATGCTTGACTAGGGTTGGCTTATCTATGGTACTCAGGAGTCAAGATATAGGAATAATGTTTATGACAATATTTGAGTTTGCTAATTTCAATTGTTATAAATGACATGAGTGCTTCTAAATCTAAGTGATGAATGGTAATCTGAATTAAGTATGTCTCATGGTATTTTTGATATGTGTGTGTGTGTGTGTGTTGTCGTTTCCCTGCTGTATCGTATCCGACTTTTTTGAAAATTTGTCGTATCTGTTTCCCTTCGCGTATTCGTATTCATTCCAGTGCAACTTAGGTGCACCGATCTTTGATTTGTTTGTGTGAGTAGTTTCCTTAAGGTGTTTGACTTGTTTAGATATACTCTGTTTATTGAACATGCAAATCTAGATACCTTTGATTTGTTTGTGTGAGTAGTTTCCTTAAGGTGTTTGACTTGTTTAGATATACCTTGTTTATTGAACATGCAAATCCATATACCTTTGGGTATTCGACAATGGAACCTAAATTTTAGCATTTCAATAGCTCATTAAAGGTAATCCATACACAAACTATTTGACATGTTATGTTACATTCATCAACATTCCATGTAATGAACAAGCGACATGTAAGATAATTGAGTGTAATGAAAATAAGACTACAAGAAACACTATAGGTGTTACATCCTTTAAGTTTCATTGATCATAACTACATAAAATTCTTTCTTTGCTCTCTCACCGTTTATTTTGAGGGTCTGATTATATGTACAAGATCAATTACAAAATTGCAATGATTACAAAAAATTATAAAACTGACATCCTTTCCAATTGCAAATGTTTGTTTAGATTTCCACTCCCATCTCTTCTCTTGCATTCTATTATGTTCATTGTATTGTTGGCATTGGGAAAATTTAAACTACACTTCAGGTACTTTTCTATTCACTTCTGTCTTCCACAAGCTACCCTTGTGGTGTTATTATTATTGAAGACAGATCTGATTCTCATTCACGATAATTTACTGGTTAAATTATATATGAAAATGCATCGACTTCTTAATTAATTGCACAATGGAATATAATTGGAAATCACTCACTCATTTGACACATGAATTTACCTTGGAAAACCCCAACTGGGGAAAAACCAACAAACAATGATTTTATTAAAGATAATTATCTTGGGCTCCCTTCCTGGAAAAATGGCCCACTGAGGAATTACAAAACAATAAATTGCCTGGCCTATTAAACCTCAAGATCAGTTCTTCGATCTTGTTGGTTGGATGCTATCTTCCTTACTACCCATTTGTTCCTTTTTCTCTGTCCCTGCACCTACACCTGCACACTTGGCTGAAAGTCCTCAAACTAATCAATGGGATCTCACTCACTTTGTGTGATTGTTGTGGATTTTATTCTCTCCTTAGGTTTCTTTTTATATCATCTCAATGACCAAAGCCCTAACCCTAGATCTCCAAAGTGATCAATGGCTGAGATTAGATCTCAGGCCTCACTTAAGATCAATGTCTATATCGTATTCTTAAGTTCACTTTTTAGTCATTAGCCAACATTAAGTTAGTTAATGCGCTTTTCCTAAGTTAGACTTAGGAAAGAGATACAAAAGTCACTTGCTCTCTCAACCAATTACCTAGAGAGAAAATCTGTACAACTCCTGCATGCTTGACACTTGGCCTATGTAGAAGTACATGTTTGAGTTACAATCATCAACACTCTTTTAGTGAGGAAGGTACTTCTCAAAGAGCCACCGGGAACTGTTCTCCCTTTGACCTTGGCACATTGTCCCACACATCATCCTGCATACTAGCATCCCTCCAACCTTGCAAGTCAATTGCTCCCTTATCACTAGAAGTCACGGAATTGATGATGCTACACATCCGTGCCAAGAGGTTTGAAAATTTCGTCAAAGGTCTGCTCTCCCTCATTGTGCTCCTTAGAGCCTCCTACTCCTGGAATGTCATCTCATACCAACTCGGTCTCCTGATAGAATTGGAGGGGGCTAACTCCCTCTTCTCATCTGAAGGTTTACTCCGCACACTAGAAATCTATGAACTCTACTCACCCTTCGAAGTCTTCTGCTCCTTGACCTCTGTTATTGACATCGACCCATGATCCAAGATCCCCTTAGATCCAAATACAGGCTTTCCCTGCAGCATATATACTCTGCCATTTCTAACACCAATGCTAACTTCTGTGTTAGGGATAGCTCCCTCTGAGCTGCTTGCCATTGCTCGCATAGGTTGGCCCTTTAGCCTATACAAGTTGCTCTCTCTAACTCCAAGAACCATTGTTGTGTGTGAGCTAGATCCTCTGGGCTTAATTATCGTTTGTCCATCTTGGAAAACTATGTTAATTTTCTTCTTCTCAATCATTGAGATTGAGAGCATATATGTCCTCAACTCTGGGACATACAACACATCTGCCACTCTCCAGAAATGGCAGAAAACCTTCTGACTCCAGTTGGAACCCGACTGTCCTAACTCCCTCTGTACCACACTTGGTGTGAGTGCTAAGTTCTACATGCAAACATGAGTTTGTCTCTGACCAACTTGTGAACAACTCATGTGTCCTCATTGTTTTCTTTGTCCATTGAGAAAAGGAGTAGCCAACTCTTGCAATCTCTTGTGGCTCAGATTTGCTGCTCAGATCTACTCACTATTGCCTTGTCAGCTTCTCTTCTCCTTTGGACTGAACAGATCTTATGCAAAGATTCCTTCTTTGCTCCATGTATGAGTCACTGACTCCAACATACCTGTCATCCCTTGATTTCAAATGAAGTCCTTCACTCATCCGAGATCCGCTTGAGTCACAGTCCTTTGTGGTTCTAGTACTTGAGAAAGTGTCCTTCTTTGCTCCTTAATGGATGACTTAGGCACATGAGCAAAAGTCCATCTTTGCCTCTATATACCTCTCGTGGCTCAGATCTCTAGGTGAAAGTCCTTCTTCACCTACTTGAGATCACCTTGTTGGTTTCCCAATCTTTTTCCATTGCTCAACAAGCCACCCAATACATAAAATTCTTTGTTGCTTGGACTCTGCTGCCTACTTCCCAGACTTGCTCCCTGTTCCCCAAATCTGCAACCTACTGTTTCCCAAGGCTTTCTGCAATTTTTCTGTTGTTTCCTGGGTTTTTTGGGTTTTTCCTGTGTTATCGTTCAAACTAGCAGTCCGTGAACATGCAATACAAAATGATGCGTATGCTAGTGAATGGTAAGCACGAGAGAGATATAAACCCAATGCCACCTCAACTTAGTCTCTCAACTACTTCAGGTAACTCCTAAGCCCAGGGGAGAGCCCTATCAAGGTACCTACAATCAACAACAAACAAATACCTTTCTACAAACTTTATGACAGAGATTAGTGCCTTATATGGAGTCAAATAATGAGGTAAGAAGACAACTAGATCTACTGAAGAGTTAATTCAACCTACTACACTTATCCAACACAATAGATAATGAAGATTTGCAACACAATCTCACGTTTCCCAATGAATTTAATACAAGCCCAAGGATGTTAAAGTTTAAGGTTAGGTTAGGGTTTGATAGAAGAAAATTAATTTTTTTATACTTTAATGCATAAACAAAACTAAAACAACAAAGTTAGATCCAGAACAATATTGCTGTAATAAATTCAAACATAATTTTCATCTCTTTCAACTTTAACACTCTATTGGTCATTGCGTTAAAGTTGTTCCTTGAGATGTTTTACCAATTGCAATGTACAGAACATAAACAGTAATTAAGAACAATAGCAATGTACATGAAATAAAGTAATAACAACAATACTAAACAATAGCAAAGAGCAGTAACAATACTGGTTTAAAATTGTTTTGGATCAACCTTATACTCAGATACTTTTAGGTTTAGATCTTGTCACTGAAAGGACAAGTCACCAGAGGAATATATGACATACCTTGAAAGAAGAAAATATAGATTAAGTACAGACCTTGAGATGCTTGATCAAAACAATTCAAGAAAGAGAATGGAAACTACAAACCCTTAGACTCAAGGCAACACTTTCATGAAAGCAAATGACATCTTCTAAAGATGCCCAAACAACTCATAGATCAGACTTGGTAGTATAACAAGGCCACAATTCAATTATAGGCAATCCACTCGGGTCAATGGTTCAACTTGTGCAATCTACAACCCAGCTAAAGAAGCTCACAGTCTAGCAAGGAGGATCACGAACCAGCCTTAAAGGTTGTCATAAGTTCATGGCTCAGCAAGGAGGGTCACTAGTCCACGACCCAGCGAAAAGGGTTGCCTATAGTCCACGACCCAGAAGGAAGGTCACCTGCAGTCCACAACCAGCAGAAGACATAGTTACGACCAACAGAAGAAGACAGTCACAGCCAGCAGAAGACGTAGTCAAGACCAACAGAAGAAGACACAGTCACGACCAACATAAGACACATTCATGGCCAACAGAAGAAGCAAGATTAGTAGCACAAGGTACTCAGTAATCAACCCTAGAATCCCTTGACGTCAAGCATCAAACCCTTGGACATACGCAAGAAGGCAAGTCTCTTATTTTTCATCTTTTTGGATACTCTCAAAAATAATGTTAGGACTTGAATTTATAATCTTGACAAGCCTTCTAGAAAGGTCTCTTAGGTAACCCCTAAGTTTTAGGATAGTTACGAAACATAACATAAAACAATGTTAGGTTGACTTAGGATAGGGTACTAATGGTCAAGTGGTCATAAAATAAAATTACCATACCAAAGGTATCCATCATAAGGACACTAGGACCAAGTAAAAAATAAAGGACCATAAGTCAACCAAAGGGGTCATAATAAGAAGGTAAGACAACCCTCATACCCACAAGACGAAGGTGTACCATAAAGGTGGATAGACAACCCCTTTTACCCATAGGACCAACAAGACCAAGGACTTTAATCTTTTCTCTCTCAAGGTATATTGTCACATGTGTTCCATATATATATATATATTTATCGTCACAATATAAGGAAGAAGATCCAACCTAGATGATGTGATCCTTTGGTCCTCAATACTGCTCCTAAGGGTTAGGTGCTAGTGACATCATCAAGGGGTGGCCAGTCCCTTGAGAAACAACCTAGCAATAGCCGAATAGGAGAGAGGACATCACACATCATCATTTTGGTCCACTGACCAAGAAACTGCCTGGTTAATTGACCAAGAATGTACTTGTAAGAACTGCTTGGTCCCAGACCAGGAAGTCTTTGTCTCAACCTGCAGGATCTGCTTGGACATCGTGTCCAAGAAACTGTTTGGTCCTAGACTAGAATACCTTAGAGACATATAGGGGTCCTAACCATATGTTAGGGACTTTGCCATGGCATCAACCTGCTTGGTCCCAAACCAAGAACCCTAGGAGACTACTGGGGGCCTTAGGGTACCTTCTAGGGTCTTACTATACCCTAGTTAACTGACTAGGGTACCATCCTCCCCGAGAATGGGTCTCGCAGCTGCACTAACTTTAACAAAGGACACCTTAGAAAAGTGCGCCCTAAGTGGGAGATGGACAAGAAGTTCAAGGAAAGGTTTGAGATGGCCTCAAATGTAAAACACATGCTAGGTTTTTGGAGAAATTAGGGTTTCACGTTTCCTTAGGCATTGTGGAGAATGAAGATGCCCCTTTGAATTTGTGGATAAAGTAGGTAGGGTGCACCTCTTCCTTGGATTATATTTTGCAAATTTTCAATATTTTTTGAGTTTTGAATTTTTCTATTTTTAGGGTTTTTCTAGGGTTTTCTGATTTTTAGGATTTTTATGGATAAAAATGCAACAAACTAACATAAAAATACAACTATACTATAATACAATAAATGCTGGAAATTTGAATAAAAAACATTGATAAGAGAAGGGGATATGATTATTGTCTCAACCCCTATAGGGCTTTGAGAGATCATGGCTAGTGTCCCTCTCTTGAGATGTCCCTCTAACGCTTGCAAACTAGGGCATCACCTAGCAACCTCTAGACTTTGGTAGGTGAGTCTAATCAAAGCAAATGGAGAAGTCCAAGGTCCCAAAAGCAATAGGAAACCCTTATGCAAGACATTTCCTTCATAGAAGTTGAGAGAATATTGGTAGAAAAAAGCCCCAATTCAGAGAAAATGTAGCAATAAACTACCATTCACTCCACATAGAAGCATTATCTCACCAGCATTCAACAAGAGGTGAGCAAAGAAGACACCTTTAGGTCACACTTGTGCATGTGTTATTCCAACAAGCCTAGCATCAACCAAGCATGTGCAAGAAAGAAGACCTAAACATTCATCCATCCACCATAAATGAAAGAGAATCATCCCAAGAGAAGTGGCATCACCAAGAGAGCTCAAGGGTAGGAGGAAAATAAATAATTTCATGATAGAACCCTTGTCTTATGATTTACAATGTGAGGAGGATGTCTATTTATACTAATTCATCCTCAATATTTAATTTTGAGCCTACAAGTCTAAAACATAAAATAATAATATTTTTAAGGTAAAGTCTACACAATTTAGGAATTTTACCCCAAAATAGACAAAAAATAGTAAAATAAGCTAAAATAAGCTAAGTGAAGGCTTCACTTGATGAAATAGTGAGCTGAGGGGGACCCCAAAAGATGCTAGTCCCTCAACCCCTCGCTTTTCAAGGCTTGCAGGCTCAAGTTTCAACAGCTAGAAGGATGACATCATGGGCTAGGACCCTTACATGAGGGATCCCTGGATGCTGAAAAAGGTCTAAGTGGGTGCAAAAGGTGTGCTAATAGGAGATAACAACCCTTTACAAAGCGAAATCAGCTTTGCATAAATAAAACCAGTATGGTCATGGGCCTCAATGGGTCACCCCTAGAAGCCTCGGAATACCAACCCATGGGCCTAAAGCCTTGCATGGTGGAGATATCATCACAACAAAGGGGCAGTCAACAATGCCACTAAGCCAAGTACTTCTGAGAGTGAAACCAAGGGGGTTGACCATAACCAATCTAGGGGGTAAACAACCCCCAATCCAAATATCCATACAATAAAACCCACTTTGGCTTGTACAATAAAAAAATTTGATCCCTTGCTATAGGCTTAGCCCTACTGGAATGTTGCAGTAGCTTTGGTGCGCAACAACTTGGACCCTTTTCTGGGCTGCCCGAGCCTTCCTGCTTGTTGCTCGGTCCTGTTTCTGAACTGTTCTGGCCTGCTCGAATTTTTCTGGGCTTGTATGATTTTTCCTGGGCATTCTTGAATTTTCTTGGGCCTGCCTTCGGTTTGTATGTATACCTGACGGCTCTCTTGGTGGTTGCTCGTTTTCGACAACTGTCTTGGCGGCTTGGTGGTTGATGTGACGACTACCTGCTGTCACCCTCTTGTTGCGTTCTACCTTTCGCATGTCCTACTACACGTGGGCCCCTTTCCTTTTGTCGTCGCCTAAACTTTGTGCCCCTACTGTTCACAGCTCTTGCGCAACCCGATCTGCTGTAGACATCTGTTGACCTGGCTCGAGCCACCTTCAATAGGGAAATTTTTAAGGATCCATAATTTTCTCAAATTGTAGAAACCTTGGCAAATTTTACTAATTCTTAAATTTGCAACCGTAAAATGTTGGGCGATTTTTTTAAAAAAATATTTAAATTTCTAAGGACTTTATATAGTTTTGGATAATTTTTGGAAAGTTTTAGAGCAAGTTTTGGATTATCCCATGGAATTTGGGCGAATCATCTTTGAAAAAAAATGCATATTGACGAATCTTTCTTTTTGGAAAAAAAGGTCAAAAAATAACCCATGGGCCAAATTTTGCCCCTAAAATTTTCCTTGGGGCCCTCTGGCAGCTGTAGCCCCACGTGCATACAATGTAGTGCCCCTTGCCAATACTGTCCTGAATTTTTAACTCAACTGATGTTAGATGCAGACTTGTATCTACTCCTCCTCCTCCCTGACTACTATCTTTTTGTTTCCTCTTGAGAATTGATGGTGGTTAGGCTTACTGTAAGGGTTATTTAAGTCCCAACTCTGTCAAACACTTCACTTGTCATCTGCTGTAGCTTACTGTTTGAGTCTAATGACTGGAAGTTGTACTGTATGGCAGATCTGGTTTTGATCTTTCGTCAAACACTTCCTATAACCACTAACTTCTTCAGAGGTTATGTTCAAGTTTGGTTCTTGCATATTGTCCTTTCAAGTTCTGATTGTGTTTCAAGTTATAATAGCTTGTGGTTTTCAAGTTATAGCCATATATGATATAGAGATCATTTAGACATTCATATCTTCGCAAGAAAACATAAACACACAGACTGAGACAACAATTGTAGTGGCAACAGTACAAGGACTGATATATAATAGCTAACTCACTGTATTACATGCCTGGAAGTGTTACTTCTGTACTTTTTCATAGTCAGTTCTGAGCATGAAATTACTAACTGTTCATATGATCTTGACTCAAAGGTTTTGTCAAACACTTGGCAAACTTCACTGTTATATGCCTGTAGGTTACTGTAATGCCCCTTTTTGGAAATTTTGGAGAAATGCACAAATTGGGCAAATTCAGGCTTAACTAGTTATGACTCTAGAGGGTTCCAACTTTCACCAAATGGCCCCGAATTTAAAAAGCAATGGGATGGTGAGTATTAAAACATCCCAATATGGTTTATGGACATTTTGTATCTGACTTTATACCTCTGCAACTTCGTTTGGGGATAATGACAAAAAGGGAAAAATGACTAGGAAATTGTGATGAAATTCTCCCCCTAGGGTGTAGGCCAACTGGGCTTCCCAACTCATGTACAAACCTCTCAAATTTGTAAGCAAAGTATGGGGACTGATATAAGGCCTCATGGACTGTCATTACACATGGTTATTAGTTCTGCAAACTGGTTATAGAGTTCCACATTCGTTTGAAAACTTTCATTGAAATTGCTTATGGGGAAATTGCATAACTAGCTCGATTTTGACATATGAAAGGTAGAGTTAAAGGCTCAGATAAGGATGTAACATATAGAGACAAAATACAACATAAAAATTTCTGCCCCAACAGTCTTAAACACTAGAGACATCCCTTCATACAAGTCTTGTATACAACTCATTTAGTATGGGAGTCAAATACATGAAAGCTAGTGAATTAGTAGCATGGAATTGCAAGAGTTTAACATATGGGTTTCTTGGATTTCGACGCACAAAGAATAGGGACATGGAATTATAGAGTAACACATCATATATGGCTGCCACAACATCATCAAACTCAGAGAACATCCGTCATACAAATCTGATATAAAACTACTTCAAGATTGAAGCCAAATCCATGAAAACTAGTTATTCAAGAGCATGGGAATGCGAGCCTTTCACATTGGAGTTTCTTGAATTTCGAGCTACAGAGCATATGGTCATGAAACTTATAGAAAATTTCCCATACAAATCTGATATACAACTCTTTCCAAAATGGAAGCCAAATTCATGAAAACTAGTCAGTCAAGAGCATGGGAATGCAAGCCTTTCATACATGGATTTCTGATATTTCGACTTACAGAGCATATGGACAGAAGAGTAAAGAGCCATCCATCATATACCCAAGCTTGGGAATCAAATATCCTCAGCAAAGTGCAAGCACCACTCCAACAAGTGCGCTGTCAAATGAGAATGTGGGGGAATGGAGAAGAAGGAATGAGAGAATAGGGAGATAAATGAGAATTCGACTGTATGGACGTTCAACCTGAAACTAAAACTCCTTCATTAAGCTCCAATGATAGTTTTGAATGGCCCCTCCATCAACCAACTTGGAAAAGAATTCAATTCCCTCGAAATTGGTTCACAAGCAGGGAGAGTGAACACTCACTATGCAATGGAAAAGCAAAAGCTATCCAAAATGCCAAAGGCCAATTAACAAATGATCAAAAGCTATTCTCCTTCCTCATGACATCCTTTTATTAACTTCATGAGGCCTCCTAAAGTCGAATTTCTCTCCATGGGATTCCTCCAACTGATCTTAGTGGTTTATTAACTCTCATGACACTTGTCTTTCTCTTCATGCTCCCATTCTTTGCCCAATTTGAATGGCTTCCTCTAACTCCCAAATTCGACCTCTTGGTGGCTATTTTTAGCCTTGTCATGTCAGATTTGTTATATATCTGCAATCAGGTTTGAATTTGTCATAGAATCTTTCATCATTTGTTGTCATAGAATGCATGGAATCTCCTTCCAAGTGGCACACCTTGTCTTTTAGTCTCTTCTTCTTCCGTGGGAGTTACTCTCCTTTACCTATTCGAATTCCTTGGCTCATTATATGATATTTGACACCACATAACTCTCCAATAACGTTACATTACCCATGTGTTTGAATTTGGATGAAGATAATGCCAAATGTGTGGGGAATCTAGTCATCCAAAGCCTCCACAAGCTTCCAAGTGTCTTCATGAACCCATGCCACCTTATTTTTTTAGGATTTATCATTTATGTGACCCATTTAAATGTGAATATGGTAAACTAAAGTCCTTTTGGGTCCCATAGTCCCTTATTACAAAATTTATGTTTCCATTTCAACCTAGGGAACTAGTAGGTTGGTGGAACATTATTTGCAATTAGTCTTGTTTGTAAATTATTTAATTGGGGACATGACAGTTACCCTCCAAGTAAAAGATGGTCGCAAATGGATTTCAATGGTTCAATCCAACCCCATTTATACAGGGAGTTTCATAGTAAATTCACATATAACAATGGTTGACCATTCATGAAGATAAACTCACAACATAAGTAAAAATACTAAATAGTGATATCTCAGCCAACATAACAGTCATACAACAACACTAATAAATATAAAATTTTCAGGAGTTTAGTGGCTGTAGCCTGTAACAGCTCACTAATTTTCACTCGAATAACACAGCCTAAAACCACTTATCTGACCTGTGAAGTCGAGTGTATTGACAGTTTAGTCGTTGGAAGGAGAGATCCCCTCTTTGTGGCTCCACGACTTGACTGAGATTTACACAGTGGCTGGTACAATTGTTATGGCAACGTTCAGCAGTATGATTTAGCTCCAGACAGTCACTTATATGGTGATAGATGGTACAAAACCTGATCCAATCAGCTTTTTTCTTCCCNACACAGTGGCTGGGACAATTGTTATGGCAACGTTCAGCAGTATGATTTAGCTCCAGACAGTCACTTATATGGTGATAGATGGTACAAAACCTGATCCAATCAGCTTTTTTCTTCCCCACAATGGAAAACACCCTCTTCAAGGTGAGAAATACGCCCTTCCACAAACATGAGCAGTCTATCTACAAGTGTTTTTTCTTAAAAACGCAGTATGTGAGTTTCTTGTGGCAGCAGTGAAGGATAACTCACCCCAATAAAACTTCTATAACAACAATGAGAGACGGATTCGACCCAAGGAATAATGGCCACTCGTGTAAAGAAAGGAATGATTGGATTCTGATTTTATCTCCGTTGGTGACCTTTGCAACTGCTATCTATGAGCGCACCCTCTTGAATGGATGAATCTTCCTTTTTAACTTGACAAGATGAGAGTGGGCTCTCCAAAAAGTGCACCCTCCCTCTAAGATGTCCAAAAGATCCTCTGTTTACACTTTTCATTTTCATGTCTGAAACGAAGATGCAAATCCAACTCACGACAATGAAGCACAAGTGAGAAAGCCAAGTGATTTCTCCTTCCGATAGCTAGGGTGGATTTGTTTCACCATCGAAACTATTCTCCTTTTCCTAGGGTTTTCGTCCCAAGAGACTCAAGCTCCAAGAGCTCTCCAAAATCTAATTTCGAAATGAGAATAACATGAATGAGAGAATAGGGTCTCATGCTCTTTTTATAATTTCTCTTTTCCTTTTTGGGCCACTTTTACCATTTCCCCACTCAATTATTTAAATAAAGTGATTTTATAAAGTCATCGTTACTTTATTAATTTATTAAGCCTTTTAATTCCCCAAAAGTGATTTATTTCATTTTAAACGTTTTCGGGCACTGGAAGTAACTTTTCATCTTCCCCACATTTAAAACTCTTTGTCTCAATTCCAACGAGTTATTACACTAAGGTGTTCCCACAATAAATATGATTGAGATGACACCTTTAGTGAATTTAATTAAATTATGCCTAATAATTCTCCCAATTTACGGAAATCGCTGTAATGCAACATAACCCCCAACGGATTGTGCGGAAATGATTTTGATGATGAATAATGGTAATTGGACCTCTGAAAGCATCATAAAACTCCCCCAAATCGCTCGAGCCCACTGTTATCTTCATTTTACTCCTCATAAGGCCACCTCTTACTACATAATAGGGGTATCCAAAAATGAGGACATTACATGCGACTTCACCTCTGCCAAGGACTCGTCACTTCTGCCCAATCTCCCATGTGCACGTTGCTAGTGACTTGATCTGTGTCTTGCTTTGTTCGCAATTGCATCTCTGCCGTCAGACCCCAACTCCTACGCAGTCATGCACGACCACCTACTGCCGGCTGTTGCAACTCCTCTGCGCGGTCTGCACATTCCTCTGCTACGAATCCTTCTGTTGCAAATGTTTGCCTTGTCTCACTACTGGCCGAGCTCTGTGCTTTCCCAAGCGTCTGTAGCTCTCCACTGTTTGTGGGTCTGTCTTAGCCTCACAACAACTTTTAGTTATGCTTTCTCATGCTGCCACTCCTCCGTCGGCTGCTCCAACGCTCAAGACCCAACTACCTCACAGTCCTCATGAACCTCTTTCCTAGGCTCGACTCTGCTCCTAGCTGTCTTGTCTACTGCGCACAAAATCTACTGCAGTTGTCACTTCAGTTTGCACGCGGTCGTACGATTGCTGCCATACAGTCTTTTTTTTAATAAAATTTTGGCTGTAATATGTCTAACTGGTTTTTTTTTTCAGAGTGAAGCTTTCGGCTTTGAGATTGTGTTAATTTTATTGTAGACAGATTTGATTCTCATTCACGATAATTTATTGATTAAATTAGAAATGAAAATACACTGACTTCCCAACTAGTCACGTAACGCAATATAATTGGAAATCATTCACTCATTTGACACATGAATTTACCTTGGAAAACCCCAACTAGGGAAAAACCAACAAACAATGATTTTATTAAAGATAAAAATCCTGGGCTCCCTTCCTGGGAAAATGACCCATTAAGGAATTACAAAACAGTAAATAACCTAACCTATCAAACCTCAAGATCAGTCCTTCGATCTTGCTGGTTGGCTGCTCTCTCCCTTATTGCCCCTTTGCTCCTTTTCCTCTGACCCTACCCCTGCACCTGCACACTTGGATGAAAGTTCTTCTCCAACCAATCAATGAGATCTCACTCATTCTATGTGACTGTTATGTCTCACCTCTTCTTAGGCTTTCTTTTATATCATCTCAATGACCAAATCCCTAACCCTAGATCTCCAAAGTGATCAATGGCTGAGATTAGATCTCAAGCCTCACTTAAGATCAATGTTTGTGACTTAATCTTAAGTTCACTTTTTAGTCATTAGCCAGATTAAGTTAATTAATGTGCTTTTTCTAAGTAAGACTTAGGAAGGAGATACAAAAGTCACTCTCTCTCAAGCAAGTACCTAGAGAGGAAATATGGACGACTCCTGCATGCTTGACACCTGGCCTTTGCAAAAGTACCTGTCTAAGCTACAATCATCAACATGTGGTACTTTTGTGTCTCGTAATCTAGCCTTGCAGTACTCTTATGCCTTGCAGCCTAACTTTTGTTACTCTCATGCCTTGCAACCTAACCTTGTGGCACTGTTAGCCCTATAACTTAACCTTGAAGCACTTCAACCAAAAACTGCAGCTTTTCCTCCTGATCAGACTTGTGGTCTTGTCCTGAACTGCAACATAACCTTGCAGCCCTTTCCATCATACAATAAGTTTTTGGTCTCAATACTGATGTGCACAGGAATAATAGTCTATGGGTTTTCTATAATATCATTATAGAGCAAATTTTAAAAGCATGATATGGTTCAGAACATGTCTACTTCCAAATATTATTATGGAGTAAACCATGGCGGAAAACCACGTTTGGCATTATGTCAAGGTCCTCAACTCTAAACTGTATTAATATTAATTTTCTCTAAGCTGTATTAAATTTTAATATTTAATTCGCTTATCTGATAGCCAAAAAAATGCACTTGCAAACAATAGGTTCCCCATCTCATTTCATCCTTGAATAATTGAAAAATAGACCAGGCAACTGCGGATTAAAGAATAAAATTTCATAGCCAAAGAAATACAAATTAATGGAAATCTACAATTTCTAAAAGTTATCTTCATAAAAATTGAAAATTCTACTACAATTATATGGCTATAATCTAGTGTATCTTGTTCTAACTAACCAAATTGAAGTGAAAGTTGAGATATAAAAATATAGTCGACTGATCAGTTTGTTAGTATTGTTTCAAAATTCACCAATAAAAAAAAATAGGCTAATCATTGTTTTTTCTCATTCTGTAATAATGAATTGGGAGTAATTTATAAAGTAGTTGGAATATCATGTTCTTGCAGCTTGCTTTCTGCAATTAGGAGTCAGAGATGTAGGTCACAAAGTTGTGTGGGTTGTTATCTAGTGGATGTCCTGGAATCACCTTCATAGTATTTATAGTTCGTCTGTTTGCAATTATATATTTTTCTGCATACTTCTGATTATTATTGTCTATTCATCATTTAATTGTGAATTAAGTCATTTAATTTTCTTGATTTTGAATTATTTGTACCATCATTTCTGCACAGCTTCTGATGCTGACATTGCATTATCATTATCTTTCCTTTTTTGTTTACAGTGAATCAGGTTGGTCAGATGATGAATACATAAGGGAATCCAATGAGTCTTGCCAATGTGTTATTCAATGATCTTGTGCATCCATGAAGCAGACAAAAATGGAGTAGATTGGAATCAGAATTATAATGGTACAAAAATTCTGTAACGTAAAACAACACATCCAACAGTAGGGTGGTTGACAAAGTCAGCAGCTTTGTGATAATTTACGTGATTAAATTTGAATGTTTGGGGTTCGTACTCGTAGTCTTGAAAGCTGACCAGAGAATAGGATCAAAATAGGTGTCCAGCCTCTGTACACTCATGGAAAATGTCGAAGTACCATTCATTTGGATATCTTACAAAATAAATTCTGGTAAAGCCGGGTTCTCAATTTTTGCTGCACACACTGACATGGCTTTCTAGTTATTCTGTAGGAACTTCCTCTATCAATCATGCTCCTGCACATGGTCTGTGTAGGTACATTTGTTGGAGAGTACATTACTTCTAATGAATGTCTGGCATGTTTCAGTTCTTCATCTTTCCAGTTCTGCTTTGACTTCTTGTTTTGGGAACTCTCCTGGTACTTTGATAGATCGATTGCTCCATCCTAGGGATAATTGATGGAGTTCACTGTAAATTTATATATGAGAAATTTTAGAGAGATTTTGGTCATGATAAAATTTGATGATTGTAACATGGTTCCCAGCGTTTGCTGTGGGACCTTTTTTTCCCACAGAAAGGTACACCAAAAGACATAAGATGGAGAGACTAGGAATTCCAGGAGTTCCTCTATTTTACAATAGGTTCTGAAAACAATCCATTAGAAGATTTATGGAGTTAGGCCTGTAAACAAATGATTGTACGATTTCGGAGACAACTAAATTGTTTGAACTTATTTGTAAATTCTCATTTTTTGATTCCAGTGTTTTGCCTTTAAGAAACTACAGATCTTATTTGCCCAGCATCAGACATTTTACAGCTTGCTTTACTTTAACCCAGAGTCAGCATTGGAAGGCATCAAAGTGGAATTCTCATGCAATTCACTACTACTTTGATCACGCAGAAATAGCCTTTTGCCACTTCTAAACCACCCCACTGTACCTGTCAATGTATTTTTTTCCGATTGGGCATGAAATACCATTTTCAGAAAAACTGACGTTAATGAACATAATTGGTTCTTTGTTTAAACTGACTTGCTGCTTTGCATATTGATTTTCAAGCTTATGTAGATGTGGCAATACAAGGAGATAAGAAAGAGATAAGGGATAATGGTGTCTTATCTAATTTGCAGTAGATGATTTATATATTAAATTTTTTACAAGTAAACCTTGCAGGGAAAACCAAAAGGATGCTTCACCACATTTGTTGACGGTATCCTTAGCAAACTCGTGGGTGTAAACTAGAGTCTAACCCATGGGGATTTGGACCTGGCACTGGCTCGCAGAGATCTAGTCAAATGCCCAGTAACATTGGCGATGACTGGTTGAGCTGACCCCTTGAGCTCGCGTTCTTACTCTCTAAATTTTGTTGGAAAATGCTGGTAAATTTTTATCAAGAAAATATAAGGTAACATCCAGTCTTGCCTCTACGAGCAAGATAAAATATTGTAAACAGTCTTCAAATGTCCACTTGTTTCTCAAACTAAGTCATTTATGCGCTCCAAGGGCATACATCAGTGTTTTAGGTAAGTTACCCTTTTCTAATCAGGGGTCATTTAGTAATTGCCAGTAACTATGGGGTGAATTAATTGTTAATTGTGGGTATTTAATGTATTTACCGTTAATGTGAAATAACTTTGCTATTCTGATAATTAATTCTGGTTGACTAAGAATGGGGTTCAGAATTTTGATCATTTCTAAATTACAATTAATTAATAATATTTAATAGTCGAACACTAATAAACATAATAAATTGGGGAGTTGTTATATGTCCTTCCTGGTTTATATAAATATAGGACTTAAAAGGATTTATAAAATACAGCATCTTAAACACATAAAAATTTACTAAGGATTAAATTCTACTGTCACAATAAGCTTATAATCAGAAATAAATTTTAAATTCTAGTCACAACAAGCTTATAATCAGAAATAAATTTAATTTAATTTATAACATGACATTAGCTCAAAAGAATTAAGGCTAAATTAAAAATAACAAAATTCGTTTGGATGAGTTTACCAATCAATTTCTATACTTCGTAGAATTCATGAAACATTTTGATAAACTGAACATTTATTCTTAGAACAATGAAATCAAATCTGAGCCAAAAGCCAACTTACTTGATTGCTGAAGCCCTTTGGTTGCATTGCTCCTAAATTGCAGGTGCTCCCTCCTTAGCAACAGAGTTGAGGGGACAACTCTCCTCCCAACCAACTCTTAGCTGAAAGATGAGGCCCTTGAGCCCAACAGATAATGCTATGCCAGTGCCTTGTTATTTTACTTTTCACCTCTTAGCCCTCAACCTCTCTCCTCCAATATTCCACACAACAATTCAGACAGAAGAAAAACACACAAGAAGACTTACACCCACTGGTGCTCACTAACAAGCCAACATACCCAATAACAGATAGGAGTAACCCACTCTCACAGAAAACCAGACCCAACAGTAATTAGAAAATGACCACTCACAAACATGATGCATAAAATACAAAAACCAACATGAACTAGGATAAAAAAATCCAGCCCCCTCCCCCCCCATTCCTTGATTTATGCAAGTAAATTAGATTCTTAATTAATTTAGAGGTATTTTGCATCGGTGCTGAGTGGTTCCCATGCATCTCACTTTTCCTAATCACTTTTAATTAACTTAACAAAGATTTGTTAACTAATGTTAATGTTTTTATTTGTTTACTATTTTATTTTTATTCAAATTAAATAATATTTATTTTATTAATATGGTTATAATAGCTAATGTAGTCTTCTAATAGTGTAACTAATCTTAATTAATTTATTGGGGCGTTACATTTTAAACAAGAAAATGCCACTTGATATATTTTTGGAGTTTAGTATAGAAAACTGGAGGATTTGGGTCCTTCAACAAGAGCCTCAGGTAAAAGGTATGTCTCTTTTCTATCTTGTCACTTTCACTATGGTGTTTTTTATATACATGGAAAAAAGCAATGGAGTCAAACCGCAGAGATAATCTGAATGCCTTTGTGACTGATGCCAATAGTGAACAATTTCCTACTTGAGCTTTGCCAATTAACCAAAGACATACCAGCTGGGATTCACCATATATTTGTATTGATCTATTCTTTTTTTCCCATGCTTTTGAGACGAAACAGGTATCAACTTGGATCCTTGCCTTTCTTGTCGGCACATATCCCCATATTGAGTTGAAAAGAAATCTCGTGATTCTCAAAGTTGGATCAAACCTCAGCACCTCCTTTGCCTGCATTCCCGTTGAAGCTTCATCCAAAAAGCCAATGATTTTCGTGTGGTCTAAAGTCAAAGGAGGATCAATTCGCTCTTGTACCTGTAATGATGGTTTAGGAATATGAATTAAAATCAACTTGAGTTTCTAAACATTGTTGGGTGGGGGATGTTTTCTTCCATATATATGGAGTGATCTAATGTTGTTTTCCCATGCTCTTGATATGAGACATGTATCAGCTTGGACACCTGCCTTTCTTGCTGGCACATATCCCCATATGAGTTGAAAATAAATCTTATGATTCTCAGAGTTGGATCAAACCTTAGCACCCCATTTACTTGATTTTTTGTTGAAGCTCAATAAGAAAAGCCAATGATTTTTGCGTTGTCTAAAGTCAAAGGAGGAATGATTCGCTGCTTTACCAATTATGATGATTTGGGAATATGAATTAAAATCATCTTGAGTTTCTAAACACTTTTGAGGGGGATATTTTTTTTCCTCGAAGAGCTATTCATTGCGATGTATCCATCTCGACCAAATGAAGAAAATGGGGAGAGCCAAAATGTCTTCTCTGTGTTTGTATTCTTGATATCACTCTTCAAAAGCATCCTCTGAAGTGTTCACCTTGACAATTCTTAAGTCTGAGATTTTCCTTCTAACAGAGACCAAACTTCCCAAGAAGTGACAATGTCTAAAGTTCTAAAGAAATGACTTGATGATTCCATTTGCTCAAAGTAGAGGTGATAGATGTTGGGATTTTTGAATATTCTTTTTTGCTTTCTGTCCTAGGTAGGCAATTTGTTTTCCGTATCAAATCCTGTACAAAGTCTTATTTTGAAGGGGCCTTAAGCTTTGAAATCTATTTCCACCATGATTTTTTAATACATTGAAAATTGTTATGATAACCTTGGTTGTATACTAAATGAACAAAATACTTACCATCTATTGGGTTAGCCTCTCGCATCAAAAGATCTTATGAGCTACACAACTTTATTCCAGAGTTTATCAATTGGGCCTCGAGTAGATTCCCACTAGGGTGGAGGTGGTCAAGCAAATGAATGTCCCTTGCCTTAATGGGGGGAACCTGGAACATATTCACTAAGAGCCATGGGGCTAAATCAACCAAGAAATATGAACCTTTTTCATGATTAGATATTCATAAATATTATACTTTAATTCAACTACACCAATGAATCTCCATTAAGTCTAATGGGCTTGCCATCACCCACTTGCTAGTTTATAAAACGACCTACTAAAAGACATGCTTTCACCACTGGTCTCTAGAAAAGTGATCCACCAAATTCTCTATATATGTGTGTTAAGTGAACAATCCCTCAAGTAAACCCAAGGACACTTCCCCACATTTGTTGATGGTGTTCATAGTGAACTCTGTGGCATGCAATAGTCTATCTCACCTATGAGATCCAGTCGTGTATTTTCAACCTTGCCATTTTGCTGTGGCTGAACTTGTTGACCCTTACTAGATGAATTGAACGTGGGTTGTGTTAGTTGTGAAGTCTATACTAGACTATAAGATTAAAGATTTTAGGCACAAGTTTTGTGACTTGGTTTTGAAGTTTTGGTTATATAATGAGTCAATAAGATTGATAATAAAAATAAGAAAGCATTAAACAACCTGATCATATCAGACTCTGAAAGTTAATAATAAATGACCAAATTTGGAAAAAAGGGCATCTAATACTAAAACTTAGCCAAGGTTTAAGACTTACTGAAGATGTTAAAAACAAACAGTTCATCCATATATCAACAATATAACATCACATTCAGAAAACGTTCTAAAGATATAACCATGAATACAAGAACAATGAATGGGAATTCATAACAAACAACTAATTATAAAGGATTTCATAAACTTGTATCAATTTATATTAAACTGCAAATGTATTAAGAAACAACTGCTTCACAAAAACCTGGCTCATTGAAATACATAAATCATCTCCAAGATACTATTCTTCAAAAAGAAACTTTTGCAGAGTGTTTTAACTTACTTACAAATTCTAAGTATACTCTCTTGACCATCTCACATTCTAACCTCTCCCTTGCAAAACTTTTTACATTTTAAAACATTGACAAAACTTCTGGAAAGTTTCCAGATCCATAAATCATTGATTGAATGGGATAAAACAATTTATAGTTACAAAATTGAATTAAACAACAATGCACTAGAAGTTTTAAACAATCCATAACAAGTTACATAACTTGACGATAAACCGTCATTGTTATCGTCTTTTTGGGGTTCAATTTTAGTAGTTGTTTTTACCTTTGTTTCAGAAAGTGTGTATAATGGTAGAGCCATTTTTCGTTTTGAATGTTTTTTTTTGTGATTTTGAAGCTTATTAGTCATAAAAAAACTATAATTTTTATTTACAAATGAAGTTTTTCAAATTTTACAAAAAAAAAAAACTTTTAGGAGTTAGTTATAATGAAAAAATACATGCATTTTTAAATTTTTTCACTTTAAGAAGTTAGTTAAAATGAAAAAATATGTATATTTTGGAAGTTTTTTAATTTTTTAACTTTTCACTTAAACAAGTTATTTTTTTTGGCAAATTTGAAAAAAATAAAAAATAAAAAACTTAAAAAAAACATTTAAAACAACTACTAAAATTAATATTAAAAAATAACTTAAAAAAATTCAATTAAAAAAGTTATTTTAGACATTTGAAAAAAAAAAATAGAAGACAATTTAATAAATATTGAAAAAAATAACATTAAAAACTAAAATCAAAATTAAAAAAAAACTAAATTTAAAAAAAATAAAAGATAAAAATTATATTAAAATTTTAAATTAAAAAAAATAAAAATAAAAAAAGACAAATTTTCTTTTAAGCTCCCTCCCACCTCTCGCTCCTTTCCCACCTAGCGCTTGTCACAACTGACCACATTTCTTAGAATTGTGTTGCCACAAAGGGGTGATGCTTGGGCAGAAGAGGTAGTGGATGCTCTCCCACTTCTGCCCAAGCGTCACAATCAAGTGGCAATCCGATTCTCAGAATTGTGTTGTCGTGAAGTGGAAATATTTGGGCATAAGATGCAGCGGATCCACTGCCTCTTTTTCATAGGCGCAACCCCTTCATGGCGACGCGATTGTGAGAATCCCACTATTGTAAAGGCGCGACACTTGGGCGAAAGAGGGAGCAAACCCACTGCGTCTTTCGCCCAAGTGCCACCCCTTTGCAGCGACGCGATTATAAGAATTGTGGTCGACCAAGGCAAGGGATAGGTGGGAAGAGGGTAGGGGGTAGGGACGAGGGAGGGGGAGCGTTTGGAGAGGGGAGAGGGGGGTGGGTTTATTTTTTTAATTTTTAATTTTTTAAAATTCTAAAATTTTGGTATAATTTTAGTTTTTCTTTTTTAAAGCTTTAGATTTTGTGTTTTTTTTAATGTTTTTTTTTCAAATTTCTTATTAATTTTCTTATGTTATTTATAAAAAATTAAGTTTATTTTAAATTTTTTTTTTTTTAAATTTAAATTTTTGTTGGTTATTCAAATGCTTCAAAGTTTCTAAATTCTTTTTAAATATATTTTTTTAAAATTTGTATATTTTTTTTGAAACTTCAAAGTTTGTGTTTTACTTTTATTTATTTAATTTAATTTGTTGTTTATAAATTTTATTGTAAGGCTGTAAATAGTTTTTGAATTTTTTTATTTGTTTTTTTTAAAATAAATTTTGCAATTTATCTCTTTGGATTTTTTTAAAGTGACAACGATTCTAGGAGGTCCACTTTTCAAAATGAGTGTCGATTTAGGGTTTTGCTTGCAACAATACCACTTATGGTTCGTTTTGGGGTTGTTTTTTGGTTTTTTTGATGCAAAAATATGAATTTTTATGGCTAGAGTTCTCGTTTTTTGTATATAGTTCTTGTTTTATAGTGTATTGCATTGTCCTCTTTCTCTCTTATGCGTCCAAATATCATGACATAATAAATTCTTTTATTTATATGGAAAGAGTGGTGAAATAATTTCTTGAATAAGTCGTGTTTAACTCTGTGCAAGTTTGATAACGTGTTAATAAGAGATTGTATAAATACAATTTTAAATTATGATAAAATGATATAATAATGCCATTTTTGAAAAAGTGTGCTACCAATAACATTAGTTTTCAATTAGGGGCTTGATTTAAGGTTTTTGTAAGCAACGATAAGTATTGTTTTGGTCCATGGCTATATTTTTAACCTGAGATCAAAAAGTGGTGCTACTTGCAGCACCACTATTTGATTTGGGGTTGTTTTTTTGGTGTTTGCAAAAATATGAGTTCTAGTATGGCTAGAGTTCTCGTTTTGAATATAAAGTTCTCATCAAGTTATATAACTTGTTCCATTCTTCTAACCTATATGGATGCATCAGGTCGAGTCTATAGTAGTCTAATTGTTGAATCTTCTGTTGCAAATTCACGAACACACCTGTTGGTTTCCTAAAATAGCAAATAATTGTTTCTAGAAATTTCGATAGCGAATCTTGGGATCCTTTAATAATGGCGTTGCTGGAAATGAACTTGACTTTGGGGCCGATATATTCCTTGATCTCCTCTTTGAATTGCGGTCAAAATTGGGAAAATGTTTTAAACCTTCTTGATTAAGTGTCCAAACATGCCGGGAAACATATGCTAGAATTGCTAAACCATCCAAAGCTTGATTTTCTTCTTCAATCAACAACTTTCCCTTTTAGATGCTTTGTTGCGCTTGGACAACTTCTTGTTTTCTTGATGCAATTCTCTTTACTTTCTTAGTACTTCTTTTGTAAAATCGGCGAGTTGATTATAATTTGCAAATGATTCGTCCAACTCTGTTTTGATCTACTCATTCTCCTTCATGACAGCAACATTTACTTTCCTTAGGTGTTCATTTTGTGCCTTATAGCATTGCAATTTCTTTCGAAGCTTCTTAATCTTTCTTTTATTTTCAAATACCACTTCTTCTGTAGGGACAAATGTAGGTTCACTTACCTCTGTGTCAAAACCATCATCTCCTAGTTTCTATGCATTTTATCATTTCCCATTGTTCATGGTGTTGGAAGGATTTGGAGCTATCTCCTCTGCTGGACATTTTGGTTCAGAATCCTCATTATCTTCATAATCACTGTTACCCCCATGCAAATTTGGAAACTTTTGTAACCCCTTCTCGATATTTTCTAACTCCTCTGTCAATTGGATTTCAATTCTCTGAGATTGAGAATCACTCTCATCTGACTTATCATCAACCATAATAACAACATCTTTCTTGATGGAATATGTGGCCTTCTCGAGTCAAATGCAGAGAAAATCACTCGCTTGGATTTCTTTCTTGAATTTTTTGAACTCTCTTGCTCCAATGGACTATTAATAACCTCAGGTACTCATTCTAGGCCATATTGACTTTGTTCATGCATTGCTTCTTTAACAAGTTTATCAGCAACAACAATCTTGCCCCTATTCTTTGTATATATTGCTTTAACACTAAAGTCTGAGGCATGTTGATTCTTAACAAGCCCCATACTACCCTCTGCTAAATTGTTTTGCTGAAAATTTAGTTTCTTCCTTGAAATTTCCTTTTCTTGTTCTATATTAATAGATTCTTCAACTTCCTTTCTAGAAACCCTAGGGGATTTCATTATGATAGTTCAATGTATTTTGCAACTCTCTGCTCTTCTAGTTTGAATCCTGACCTGAACAGGAAGTGAGACCAGGATCTGTCCTGCCTTTCCATGTCTTCTAGAACTAACAATTTTACAAGACCATGGTGAAAAATGCTATGACTAGTATGTTTTGGATGGTTCCACTCCCGGGTCTCCATTTTCGTCATACTTTGAAGAAAGTAAAAAAGGAAGATTCATTCTCTTAATAACAGAAATATGAACCATAAATCTCATGTGGTAGATATATACAAAAATATTCCTTTGTAGGTGATGTAGCATTGTATGGTACCCAATATATCTTTCCATTCCTCCTTGAGGAAATTCCTATCGATGCCCTTGCTCTAGTTAGGGATTTGATGCTCAGGTATGAGAAATTGATTATAACCAGCTTCGATTGTTTGTTTCTTGAACCACATTTCCTCGTCGATAGGTAAACCAATCACATCAACAATAAATTTCTCTAAGATCTAAAACTTCAAGCTTCTAAAATTAATTGTTGCACCGTCGAAGTTTGAAGCAAACTTCTTTGAAACTTCGGTATTATATCCTTGAATTTTTTCACATAAAGGAAACCAACATGCTTCCCTTATCCTTTGATCACATTCATGCAACTTCTCTAACCATTTTGTAGACTAAGGTTCAAAGAGGTGTACCTTTTCACTTGTCTTTCCCATCTATGTAGAAGGCTAAAATAGGGGAATGCAACATAACAATACCATAACCAAGCGGGGTTCAACAAGAAGCTATCTTTGCGGCAAAAAAATGAACTAAAAAATTGCACATGGAAAATTGGCCAACCACCCATGATCTCATAACTAATTAGAAGTCGAGCAATCAAATGGAAACAAGTACCATAATAACTTGAACTAAGAGGAAATCATAGCATGTAATTAGGATAAACTAGATGCATCTAAGATAATGATGACACATTTCAAAATACTATTTACATTCATCATTTCACGGTTGATGTGGAATTCGACTATCGCAGTGTTCATATTTTCTGACATGCACCTTACAAAAGAATTTTAAATTTCGTTGCCAAAACTTCAAATTTTTTGGTAGTGCTCCAAACAAAAGGTATATAAAACGCTGCTGTAATCCAATTTACTCTGTAGTACTTAAAACTTAGCCTTTAAACTATTTGAAAACTTGCATGAATGGTTAAAACTAAAATAAACTTACTAGGAGAGATTATTTGAGAAGGTTAGAGCCAGGATTAAACCATCAATTGAAACAAAATTACATTGCAATCAAACAAAAACCGAGTCTAAGGATTATCAGTTCAACTACCAATATGGACTCAACATGGGTCTCTTAGACTCAAAGAAAAAGGTATGATGAAATTTTAATGACAGGTCTAGGACTAACATCTCGCTCTGTCTGGGGGTGGTATTATCCTTGTGAGATACCATGAACTATAGACCAAGTGCCTTCCCAAAACTGAACTTTATTCTTGCTAAGAAAACTGAAAATCTAAATGAGAATCCATTTGGGTAGAGTCTTTACTGAACAAACTTCAAACTCATCGGTATTTACAATGACATTAGGCCACCAACAACCTTAGTAAATGTAGAAATGATTGGGGAACCGCCCATTGATTGGGTCTGCGAGTTCTTCACCTTTTAGACTATGTAGAACAAAAGTAATTGTTTCCCAAGACCTTAGCAATTCTAAAAGGACCAAACCAAATACTGTCAAATTTCTCGTGCTTAGAATTTTCTTCCCTTATAACATTCCATGTTAAAACTAAGTCACCAGTAAATAAATTATCTTCTTTGTTTTTTTGTCAAAAGTTGCTTTAACCTTATCCCTATGTGCCTGATCTTTCTCTGCCAATAACTCTCTTGCTTGTTGTACTTCAACTAGTTAAAATATCCTTCTTTGGATTTCATTAGGGTCCTCCATGTCATCTTGCATAAATTTAATTACTGAAAAGCCTAATTGAACTAGGAAAAAAACACCAGTCCCATAAACTAATTGAAAAGGAGATGTGCCAATGGCATTTTTAAAAGTTATTGTGTCTTCCTAGAGAGCATATTTCAATTTTGTATCCCATGCTCTCTTGTTTTCAGATAAAAACTTCTTAATACTATTGACAAGGCTCTTATTAGTTGACTTTGCTAGTCCATTACCCTATGGGTAATAAGATGTGGAGTTCATGCGTATTATATTCATTCCTTTCACAGAAATGGATCATAGGGACAATTTTAAACTGCAGTTACATTATCGGTCAAGATCTTTTTAGGATAACCAAACCTACTCAAAATATGTTCCTCCAGAAAACTAATGCTTTCCATTTCCGTTGCGTTCCTGGTAGGAATTGCCTATACCCATTTGGTAAAGAAATCAGTAGCTATTAGAATCCATTTGTGCTTCCCACTTGAGGGAGGATGAATTTCATTAATGAAGTCAAATCGCCACTGTTGGAAAGGCACATCTACTGCAATTGGATTCAAAGGAAGATAAAGAAGCCTCTATTTACCTAGAAACTTCTGACATTCAAAACATGCTCTAACTTTGGCAAAGGAATAAGAAAGTAGAGATGGCCAGTCATATCCCGCTCTTAATATCTTAAAGGATGTGGATTTCCTATAACGATGTCCTCCACAACCCCCTCCATGCAAATATTCCTTTATCATTTGAGTCTTATCCTCATTTACACATTTGATGATCATGCCCCCAAGATCTTTCCAAAATCTGATCAACTATGCAATATTTCATGGCTTTCAATTTCAAATATCTAGAGTTTCTCTTGTGTAAATTTGGTGGGCACTGTAAATATAAAAGAAAATAAACCACATCCCTATACCAAGATGAAGCAACATAAATTTCATGATATGACACTTCTCTTGTTTAGTTTGAAGGTTTGAATTTGTTGATTGATTTAGAACAAAATTCAATCTAAGGGCCTTATAATTTGAATCAATTAACAACTTTTCCAACACTTGTCCCTTAACTAGCTTTGTGGGCCTAATTTCAGTATCATACTAAAGAAGTTTTTCAATCCAATGTCTTCTCTTTCCTTCACTGTCTGGTTTCACAAGAACCTCTTTAACTGTAACATTAGTTTCATAAGCTACAACTTTGGAGTGTAAAATATTGATTTTAAAAAACTTAAGTGATTTAACTAAGGCATATGCCTACTTCTCAATAATATTGTACTTAAGTTCTGCATCCTTGAGAGATTTACTAAAGAAATAAATCGGCTGTTCTATACCTTCTACACTTTTTTGTAGTAGCATAGAGGCAATAGTGTTCTTAAATGCAAAAGAAAAAATTAAGACTTCTTTAGTAAATTCGGGACTTACCCAGACCAGAGCTTCGGTTAAGACCTTCTTAATCCTGTCAAATGATTCTTTTGCCTCATCTATTCACTTTACTTCTCTGTCCTTTCGAAGCATTCTAGTGATTTGATTTATAATCTTTGGAAAATTTGGAATAAACCACCGTAAAAAATGATTTTCCCAACAATAGACTGAATTTCTTTTTTATTCCTAGGAACACAATTTTTTAGAATGTCCTCTACACGGGAAGGATCAATCTTGATGCCTTCAACATAAACAATATGCCCGAGGATTTTTCCTTCTCGCATAACAAAATAAGATTTCTTCAGATTCGAGGATAGACCATACATCTTGCACTTCAAGAAAAGTTGTTTTAAATCCTTAAGACACTCTTCATCAAATATGGAAAATACAGTAATATCACTACGTAGATAACCACAAAAATTTCTTTTTCTCCCACAAACGCTATATTCGTATCCCTCTGAAAAGTTGTTCCTGTGTTCATGAGACCGAAAGGCATATTTTCGTACATAAACGTGCCCCATGGGTTAGTAAATGTTGTCTTTTCTATGTCACTTTCATGTACATTTATCTAATTATATCTAGAGAAACTATCGATCATGGATATCCTTTGAGAACCTACCACTTTTTGCAAGATCTGATATATCGTAGGTAGTGGATAATTGTCTTTAAGAGAACATATATTCATGTTTATGAAATCTACGCACAATCTTATCTCTTCATTTTTCTTCTGAACTGACACTAAATTAGCTACCTAGGTAGAATATCTGAGATGAACCATAATATTAGCATCTAAAAGTTTCTTTATTTCTTTTTCAATTACTGGTAGCAAGGGTGGATTGATGCACCTTAACTTCTTCCTCAAAGGATTACTACTTGGATTCAAAGGGATCTTATGCCAAATGATATTAGTATCATATGTTCTCAAATATTCATGGGAACATGCAAAGGTATCCATAAAATCCTTCATGAGATCCACGTACCTTTTCTTTGCTCATCTGACAATGCTTTTGACAGTTTAATCATTATTGGATTTGATGTAGTTCCAATATTACAACTTACGATGTTTTATTTTATAGATTGTACTGTAGGATTCAACAATGTATCATTGTTAGAGAAGAGTCTTTCTAAAGGTACAAGACCTTTAGGAATGAAATTCCCTTTAAGCTGAGTAATTTCATGGTTGGAAATTAAATTTTGAAAGCAAAAATCTCCTTGGCTTACCTTAGAATCCTCATCCCGATCTAATTGGGATGTAAAAAAATCACTAGTAAACTTTAGAAATATTTTGATCTCTTCATCATCATCATGAAATACACAACAATTCTTAATATTAATAGGGATTGAAGTTCTATCTTTTAGCTCGACTGCATATCTGAGCTGAGGTTCTGTGGGCACTCTAAAATTGCTAGTTGCTAGTGCTAAATAATCAACTATTTGATTAAATCTCTCGCAATAAATGAGATATTGAACATTGAGAATTATTTTTCAATGAGATCCTAAAATTAATTCCTATAAAAGCTTTAATAGTTTCTGATTAACATGATACACATTCCTTACCTACTGAACAATCAATTCAGAGTCTCCAAAGACATCCAACTACTGGATATTTAAATTTTATGTAGCCCTCAAGCCAAGTACCAGTGCTTGATATTCGACAATGCTATTGGTAGTTTGAAACTCTAATTTGTACTTTAAAGTGATTACCTCACCATACATAGAAACCAAAAAAATTCCTGCACCATCTCCTTCCTTATATGATGAACCATTGAAATCATAATGTCCCCATTCAAATAATTGCATAGCAGGAAAATTCCATCAATCCTACTAGTTCCCTAGGTTGGGTGGAAACATTGGGAAGCTAATAAGGGATTTAATAAATGGTGTTTAGACATTAAAAGAAATACATATTTATTTAATGGATTTAATTAAACGAATGCAAGTGAAAAATGAAATGGCTATGGAGAATGGAGACACATGGAGACTATGGGGCCCACTCAAGCTAGAATTCCTATGTTAAATGGCATCCTCCTCTTGCAATCTCGAATCTATGGGAAGCCTAATCTTTTTGGATGGATTGTAAGGTTAATATACTTGTCCATATACTTCATAGGTCGAATTTGGGATGAATTGTAACTTACATGGGGAGAGGAAGAGCCAAATGGGAGTTTCATGGACACTTGGCTAGATTCTCCTTACATTTATGACATCTATGACACCAATGATGGAGATTCTATGACAATTATGACACAAGTTAGATCTGAAGGCTGAAACCTGACATATTTGACATGTCAGGCCTGAATAGAGCATCTTAGAGGGCACTCATGGGAGTTGGATAAGGCCAAGAGGCTCCTACTCGAATTTGGGAGAAGAGGGAAGGAGAAGAGAGAGACCACATGGCATAGCATGAGCAGCCACACCAATTCGATTTGGATTTGTTTTATGGATGGATTTGGAACCTTGAAGACCAATAACGTTTATAAAATGCATGGACCAGCCATGAGATGGCCCTTTTTATCATTTGTGAAAATTGTTATTGTGAAGAGAGAGAGAGCTAGTGGATGACTAGTTCATGCCTTAGCCAATTTTGAGGGTGAAATATTCCCATCCTAGTTGGTGTTTGGAGAGGCCAATAAGATATTTAAAGGATATTAAATGGATTCATAAGTTACAGGCGCAAGCTACAGTAGCTTGTGGACATATCAACTTCAGCTTGTTCTTCTTTTCACCTCAAGTTTTCTCACCATATTTCAGCTCTATGGAGTGAGGCGCACTTGGTGAGCTATTCATCTCTTTGAGGGAGATTCTATTGCTCTGGTATTTTGTATTCTGATGTAAATGATATTATATTTAAGTTCAGAAATATCTCAGGTCGAAAGGCCAAGAAATATCATGTATTATTGCTCAATAATGAAGAAACAATGCCATTTCCCCACTACCTTGTTGTAAACTCTTGTAATCTTGGTGGATTCGAATGGATGTATAAAATATTGATGATTTATGAATGAATGGACTATAATTAAAGTATATTATGGGTTTCATGTTCAGTAACTGAGAATTTGTGGCCATTGGGTCGAATTTCATAGCAATTGGAGCAAACTACACCTCATTTCCCCAAGGGTCCAAAACTAGTTTTTTATATCTGATTGAAAGAAGTGATAACAACAATGGGAGGTCGATTGGTTATGCATATGAGTATTTGATAATTTATTATACACATCCCCTGATTCAATTTAATAATTTGAGTGGGTTTATGCACCTTTGGGAAGCCATTTCTACCACTTACCCCAGGGGGATTTGATCCCAAAATTGCCAGTAAAATCATCTATCTTGTTCAGAATTGAGTAAAGACTTGCAGAAGTGATTGGAGGGCCATAATAAATCCCTGAACATAATAATTAAGTTATTATATCATTCATACAACTTCTCTGAATATTTGGGAACAATTGGGCTGATTTGGAGACCAAGACACTAAAACTAGTTAAGAGCCAAAATTGTGAAAAAATTGGAAAATTGGGCATTTTGGTAAAAATTTAAAAAAGGGACATTACAAGTGGTATAAGAGCATGGTATTGGAACCTGATGGTGTTTAAAATGATTCAAAGCAATAAACCACCACCCTTAGAATCTGAATTGGAAGGTGCTCGGCTTGTAGAAGAAGAATTAGAAGAAAAAAAGTACCTTTGACTAAAGCTATGGCTCACGAGGGAGAAGACTACACTAAGGAGAAAATGGAGTATATCAAACTTATAAAACCCCTGTTTGATGAAATATCCAAGGACACGATCCAACATATGGTAGACATGACCCAACAAATAGCAAAAGGATTCGAATTGATGGCCAGTCAAATGGGAAGCAAAGGGATAATAGGAGATAGTGGTAGTTCACAATGAACAAAAAAGAATACAATGGGTGAGAAAATTTTCTCACGAACATGACCTCATAATAGACCCCATGAATTTCAGAGCACACCAAGGCCTACTGTACCTAAATTTCTTATTCCCAAAGAAGAGACTAACATTAAATTTGAAATTGATACAATAACAAAAGAATGGGATAAATTGGATGAAGAGTGTAGGAGACGTATAATATTTGAGTAGTACTTCACCATGGAAAACAAACTCAAAAAGAAGGAGGAAAATAAGTCTCTACACCAAAACAAAGAATTGAATTGTGCCATAGGTAAAGTGCCACTTCCTACTTTTGATGGTTCATCTCAAAGTTCTGCAAACACTTGGGTGCAATAATTGGATGTGTATTTTCAGCTGAATCTAATGATGGAAGAAGATGCTTTCAAAATGGCTATTTTGCACTTGGATGGAGATGCCAATGCCTGGTGGTTCCATGGCATGAAAAACATGGGTCATTATCAGGTTATAACATATGGGGATTTTTTTGACAGGGTATTAGAAAGGTTTGAGCAAAAATATCTAGAATTGTCTTTCAAAGAACTAGCACAATTGAAGTAGGTAGGGACTCCTATTGAGTATATGTTGGAATTCCAAAGATTATAAGTTAAGGTGGCTAATGTATCTATGGTAATGTTAGTATTTCTTTTCACTGAAGGTTTGGCAGAGCCCTTAAAAGGTTTGTTCAAATCCCACAAGCCTACTAACTTAAATGATGCAATGAGATTGACCAGAGATTTTCAAAATGTGCTTCCTAGAACAAGATTTCCTCCTAAGCCTAAATTCATATTTGAAAGAAAGCCTTGGAAAAAGGATGCACCTGATAAGAAGTTTTGGAAAAGAGATACATCTGAAAAGAATAAGAAATAAGGATGAAATAGGGATGAAATTTGAAGGAAAAAATTGTGCTTCACATGCTTCCAACCATGGACACCGGGGCATAAATGTGCTAAAGGAAAAGGTCAATACATAGAAGTATTTTTTGATAATGATGAGTATGAAGGGGGTATGGATGAAGAAGGGAACATTTCAGATCAATAGGAGGCATATGAGACAACAAATGAAGAAGAAAAACAAGAAGAAAGTCATCCTTCACCGGACAAAGCAAGAATGGTAGTACTTTCAGCAGTGCCTCGTTATCACACTATTCGATGCAAGGGTGTGGTATTGGGACAAAGAGCTTTAGTTTTGGTAGATGGAGGAGATACACATAATTTCATTGATGCAGATATGGTGGAGAAAAGAAAGATACCAAGTGAACCATTTGATGGCTTCACAGTTGTCATTCTAGGTTACAACACAATGCAATGCAACACATGGGTTCCAAAGCTGCAAGTCACCATAGGTAACTATACTTTTGTTGATAGTTTTTATGTGGTTGGTGTTGCTGATACTAATGTAGTAGTGGGAGTGCAATGGCTGTATTCTATAGGAGAGCATTCAGTAAATTATCAAATTCCTGAAATGGAATTTCAAGATTTAACAGGTGTTCTAAGGGTTGTGAGAGGGCAGCACACTTACCCAAAACAAGTAGTAAATTGCAATAGTATGAGATCTATATTGAGGCATGGTGATATAGAATGGGATGCTGAATGTTATATCACCTCTCCCAAGCCAAAAATCCGAGTTGTTAAACACCCAAAGGAGATAGAGACACTTTTGCACAAATATGAAATTTTTTTCATAGATCTTCCACATGGTAGACCACCTGATAGGGTGGTTGAGCATAACATTGTTTTGGAGGAGGGTACTTCACCCATTCAGATACCACCTTATAGACATCCCAAGAAGTTCAGATATTATATTGAGAAGGCCATTCTATTAGAGTTTGGACTCATTAGACCGAGCTCTAGCCCTTATGCTTCTTCAATAGTGTTGGTAAAGAAAAAGATTGAACTTTGAGGATGTGCATAGAATTTAGAGCTTTGAACAAAAATACCATAAAGAATATATATCATATTACTAGGATTGATGAGCTATTTGGAGCTAATTAATTTTCCAAAATTGACCTTAGATATGGTTATCACCAAATTCAGATGAAGGAGGAAGATGTGCAAAAGATTGCTTTTCGATGTCATTATGGTCACTTTGAGTTTCTTGTTATGCCATTTGGGTTGACTAATGATCCAGCTACATTTCAAGAATGTATGAATAGAATATTTTGCAAGCATATTAGAAGGTTTGTTTTAGTCTTCTTTGAAGATATTCTCATTTACAGTAAAACTTGGGAAGATCACTTGCAACACCTAGAGATTGTGTTGAAAACTTTGCAAGAACAGTCTTTGTATGCTAAGATGTCTAAATGTGAATTTGGGATGAAAAAAATATTATACCTTGGGAAAATTATTGGTCAAGATGGAGTGGAAGTGCACAGGGAAAATATCAGGGATATCTTAGAATGGCCGTCACCAAAAAACATCACATAATAAAGAGGCTTCATTGGAATGTGTACATACTACAGGAAGTTTGTGAAAGGGTTCTCCAAGTTGAATTCTCCACTCACTGATTTGACTAAGAAGAATTGCAAATATGTGGTAGTGGATAGATTGACTAATTTTGCTCATTTATTTGCTGTTACATCCTCTTTTACTGCTACATAAGTGGTTGACCTTTTTTTCAAAGAAATCTTCATATTGCATGGGCTCCCCAAGAGCATTGTGAGTGATAGAGATGGTAGATTCATGAGTGATTTTTGGCAAGAATTTTTCTGATTGATGGGCACTCAGTTGACTCCAAGTACAAGCTACCATCCCCAAACTAATGGAAAAATAGAGAGAGTGAATAAATGGTTGGAAGGGTACCTCCGAAACTATGTGGGAGAATAACAAAAATCTTGGAATAAATAGCTACACTTGGGTGAGTTTTGCTACAACACCACCTTTCACATGTCAATAGGGATGTCTCCTTTCAGAGAATTATATGGTAATGATGCACTTACATTTTCTGATATGATATTTGGTGATAGTAGAGATCCAAAAGCTAAAGATTGGGTGGAAGAAAGCCAAGAAAATTTTAAAGCTTTTAAAAGACAATTTGCAGGTTGCCCAAAATCAGCAAAAACAATATGCAGATAAACATAGAGAGGAAGGGACCTTTCAGGTTGATGATTTATTGTATTTGAGGTTGCATCCATACAAACAAACATCTCTAAAAAGTATTGTATCAAAAAATCTAAAGCCAAGATACTATGGGCCCTACAAGGTAATGCATAAGATTGGAGAAGTAGCATATGAGTTGGAACTTCTGGAAGGGAGTAAAATTCGTAATGTATTTCATGTTTCCTGTCTCAAGAAATATATTGGTAAGCAAATTTTATGATATGATATTTGGTGATAGTAGAGCTCCAAAATCTAAATATGGGGTGGAAGAAACCTAAGAAAAATTTTAAGCTTTTAAAAGACAATTTGCAGGTTGCCTAAAATAAGCAAAAACAATATGCAGATAAACATATAGAGAAAAGGACCTTTCAGGTTGATGATTTAGTGTATTTTAGGTTGCATCCATACAAACAAACATCTCTAAAAAGGAATGTATCATAAAATCTAAAGCCAAGATACTATGGGGCCTACAAGGTAATCCATAAGATTGGAGAAGTAGCATATGAGTTGGAACTTCTAGAAGGGAGTAAAATTCATAATGTATTTCATGTTTCATGTCTCAAGAAAACTATTGGTCAACAAATTTTCATTTCAGATACACTCCCTCCTTTGGATGATGAAGGAAAACTCACACTTATTCTGGAAAAGGTTTTGAAGACAAGGGAGAGAAGATTGAAGAGCAGAACAATCAAAGAATACTTGGTGCAATGGAAGGATCTACCAAGTGAAGATGCCACATGGGAAGATGAGAATATTTTGCAGCATCAAAATCTGAAATTGCTTTAGGAAAAGTAATATTGGGTGGAGAGGACTGTAATGCCCCCATTCAAATAATTGCATAGCAGGAAAATTCCATCAATCCTACTAGTTCCCTAGGTTGGGTGGAAACATTGGGAAGTTAATAAGGGAGCTAATAAATGGTGTTTAGACATTATAAGGAATAAATATTTATCTAATGGAGTTAATAAATGAATTCAAGTGAAAAATGAAATGGCTATGGATAATGGAGACATGTGGAGACTATGGGGCCCACTCAAGCTAGAATTCCTATGTTAAATGGCATCCTCCCCTTGCAGTCTCGAATCCATGGGAAGCCTAATGTTTTTGGATGTATTATAATGTTAATATACTTGTCCATATACTTCATATGTCTAATTTGGGATTAATTGTAATTTACATGGGGAGAGGAAGAGCCAAATGGGATTTTCATGGACACTTGGCTAGATTCCCCTTACATTTATGACATCTATGACACCAATGATGAAGATTCTATGACAATTATGACACAAGTCAGATATGAAGGCTGACATCTGACATATTTGACATGTCAGGCCTGAATAAAGCATATTATAGGGTGCTCATGGGAGTTGGAGAAGTCCAAGAGGCTCCTACTCGAATTTGGGAGAAGAGGGAAGGTGAAGAGAGAGGCCACATGGCATAGCATGAGAAACCACACCAATTCGACTTAGCTTTGGTTTATGGATGGATTTCGAACCTTAGAATACCAATAATTTTTATAAAATTCAGGTATCATCCATGAGAAGGCCGAGAATGCCCTTTTGATCATTTGTGAAAATTGTTATTGTGAAGAGAGAGAGCTAGTGGATGACTAGTTCATGCCTTAGCCAATTTCGAGGGTGAAAGATTCCCATCCTAGTTGGTGTTTGGAGATGCCACTCAGGTATTTCAAGGAGATTCAATGGAGTCATAAGTTACATGTGCAATCTACAACAGCTCGTGGACATATCAAGTTCACCTTGTTCTTCCTTTCATCTCACGTTTTCTCACCATATTTCAGCTCTATGGAGTGAGGCGCACTTGGTGAGCTATTCATGTCTTTGAGGGAGATTCTATTGATCTAGTATTTTGTATTATGATGTAAATTATCTGATATTTAAGGTCAGAAATATCTCAGGTCCAAAGGCCAATAAATATCATTTATTATTGCTCAATAATGAAGAAACAGTGCCATGTCCCCACTACCTTGTTGTAAACTCTTATAATCTTGATGGATTCGAATGGATGTATAAAATATTGATGATTTATGAATGAATGGACTGTAATTAAAGTATATTATGAGTTTCATGTTTAGTAACTGATAATTTGTGGTGACTGGGTTGAATTTGATAGAAATTGGAGCAAACTACACCTCATTTTCCCAAGGGTCCAAAACTAGTTTTTTTTATATTTGATTGAAAGAAGCGATAAAAACCATGGGAGGTCGATTGGTTATGAATATTAGTATCTGATAATGTCTTATACACATCCCCTACTTCAATTTAATAATTAGAGTGGGTTTATTCACCTTTGGGAATCCATTTCTACCACTTACCTTCGGGGGGGATTTGAGCCCAAAATTGCTAGTAAAATAATCTATCTTGTTCATAATTTAGTACAGACTTGCAAAAGTGATTGAAGGACCATAATACATCCCTAAACATAATAATTAAGTTATTATATAATTCATACACCTTATTTGAATATTTGGGTGCAATTGGGCTGATTTGGAGACCAAGACACTAAAACTAGTCAAGAGCCAAAATTGTGAAAAAATTGGAAAATTGGGCATTTTGGTAAAAATTTAAAAAAGGGACATTACAGAAATACATCCTCCAGAAGGCATATTTAACCTCTATGCTTTTCTAATATGGAATTATGCTTTCTTTTAATATAGAACATGAAAACTGATCATTATGTTGGAATTCTTATTTATATTGAGAGGGGGAGTGAATTAGTATAAAGCGTGTAGATTATACAATTTTTTACTTCAAAAAATTATGCACCAATTTCTATTTTAGTCAAAAAAATAAGAGACACAAAGGTGCACAAATGATTTCTATAATAAATATACAAATATATATAAAATTTCTATTTACAATGGGAGAGACCAATCTCTAAAATGTGAGCACCAAATCACTTAGGAACCAAATTGATTTCAAGCGCCAACTTGTTGATTACAGGAACCAACCTGTAAGGACTTCAATCTTATTTGCAAGCACCAACTTGCTGATTTCAGGCACGAACTGAATGTATATCAGTCCTATTTCATAAGCTCCAACTTGAATTGTTTTGGCACCAACATGAATGGAGATTGCAATATCCTCTTCTTGTTTTAAGATCTAAATAAATGGAAGCACTGGTCCATTTTTTGTATTCTCCATCACTAACTAAATGGAAGAACCAACTCGGTTTTTGTATTCCCCATCACCAACTGAAAGGAATCTATATCTCCCTTTCCTTTCCCCTTCATGTCGCCATGAAATGAATATGTTTGTAACAAAACTGTAACTCTGATGATATTCCATTTGCGTCTTCTTTGATCTGTGATTTGCGTCCTCTATGATCCGCACCTGCGTCTTATGAGATATGTGATATCAACACTTGGAACCTTCTACGATATGTGGTCCGTGTCTTCTATAGTATGCAAATCTTCGTTATACTATTCTAATGATCTGTGATCTGCAAACTTCAATGCTCAACAATTTATGTGATCAACACCTTCTTCATTCCACAATCTACAAACCATTATAATAACTACATATCATTTGCGCAATTCGATTTGTTCACTTGCTGCACATTGAGATTTGCACAATCAAGTTGCACACCGAGCAACTTTATCTTCTAAACCCTAGAAAATTCATCTTTGCACTTTTCAGATATTCATACTTACTTGGACTCCTATATAATGAAAATGTCACTTCATTTATTTATATGAGTGTTGGGTCACTCAATACTTTATTGGACAAATGCCGAATATCAATTTACCATTTACTTTATTTACACAACTCCAACAATGTTAAGTCAACACTCCATCAACAAACACACTACTTGCTTTGTTTGCACAAGAAAAACTAGCATTATATGATAATTTTATAAGCCGACATATAACTTTGTGGTCTAATACACCATTTTGACATGCAAACACATCATGTACTTTACTTGCATAATACCGACTAACATTTGTGAGACTGACATATAACTTGTGGATCATTACATAATTTTGACATCAATGACAACAATATTCTAATAATCTTTCCCTTTGTCATTGATGTCAACCAAAACTGAGCTTCCCCAGAACATGATCTTTTAACAGAAATCTATACTCCTTCTTTGTGTACTCCTTCTGTCATTCAGTTTTTTGTAATTATCTCCCCCTTTGACATCAATGACATGGGGATGTGTTCACACAAAACACTTCCCCTCCTTTCCTTTTTTCTTTGTGATATGCTATATCAAGTAGTGGCATTTTCTGTTGGTATTTGTAGTTGGATTGTTGTTGTGAAATTTTGCATTGTTGCCTTTGTATTTGCAACCTTTTCCTCCATTTCATCATCTTTGGGAAAAATGCCCAATTCCACCCACTCAACGAGAAATGAATTCATATTTTCTAAACATTCACCCACCGCTTCCTTGATTTCCTCTTATAATTGTGGAAATAGTTCCATTATGTGAATGGCTTCTTCTTATAGTGGTTTGAATTTTTTAGCTATCTTATGTTGTTCATCCTTGGTCCTGTTTACTTCTTGCTATTGTTTTTTGAATTCTCCCATTTTCTCAACTTTTCAATAACTAGTAGGCTAGTTAAGATATCAATCATCTTTTGTTATAATTATTTCACAACTTATATATTTTGATCCATTAATTTTAATTGTTTTTCAACAACCAACTTTCCCCACAGCTGAGCACTTTCTTTTTGCAACTTTGCACATTTTAATTCTAAGGTCCTGATATTTCCTATTGCAATAGTCGTTATTTCTAATTTATTTTCACGTCCTACTTTAATCTCTATAGGCGCCCCTTGTTGTTGTCTTGATGAAAGCTATTCAATTTGTGTGTGCAAACCTTGAATGGTCTCACTATTTTCAACACCTTTTCTTCTGAGGAAATATAATTTTCTACTTGGATTCCTGGGAAGCCACTGCATATTTCATCTACAACATTTTGAAGTTTTGAGCCTTTTTGTTTTATTTCTTTCACTTCTTTTCTCAACTTGTCATTTTGTGCAACTTCTTATTTTCTTTCTTCTCCAGATCTGAAGTATTTTGTGCAACCTTTTATTTCTCCATTTCATTCTTTTGACATTCATCATGCAATGTCTCCTTTTCTGCAAGGATTTTGTACTAGTCTACTGTGACAGATTCATGTTTCCATATAATTTCTTGCGTGATATATGTATGTAACATACGTAGCTCATCCATGGGTAGTTATGACAAAATGATTTTTGCATGAATTGCTGACCCTTGCATCTCTTGGGAGGGAAGCATCAAGGTTGTAGCTGAAATATTCAACTTTTGCAATTATTCTGCTGCAATATTCATATGTGTGACAATGAGTGCCTATGTACTGCGCACGTGTGCTCATGAGTGTATTTCCACACTACTTTGTGCTTCCTTAGTTTTGGTTATCTGTATTAAGTTCTTCATGCTGGTGAATTCTTCTTCAAGCCTAATGATAATTTCTTCTTTTTATATAACAAGATATTCAAAGTCTTTCTTTGTAACCACTTTCTCCATTTCCTCCTTAGTGGTATTTTTAATCTCCTATCCAATTTGCTCCATATCATCCTCTGTTAGTATCTAAGTGAGATTGGGTTTGGAGGAATTTCTCTTTTTCTTTGATGACTAATCAAGTTGATTCTTTTCTATCCGTTTATTAGTGTGTGTAGATGGTTGTGAATCATCAGTAGGATTGTCTGCACTTTTGGTCCCCTTCTCTATAGCTGATGGGATATCAGACTGTTCCTTCTGTACAACCTCTTCTTCCTTTGTTACCAGAATTTTCCATGTCAGATCCCAGCCATTTATGATTTGTGCAAGATATTCTTCAGAGCATATGGACATGGCTGCCAACCATTGCTTGTGGAGATATCTTATGGCCTGTATATAGGTGTGTCACATCCCTATTTTGAACTGAGAAATTTCTCTATATGCTTCAACTAAATGTGGTTATATGCAAGGTGATTGATTTAAGATAACACTAATTTCCTCATTGTAAAAATAAGAGTTAAATTTGTTATCTATTTGTTTAGACCTATTATTAATAAACGATAGATATGCATACCTTTCCACTAAGAAAGACTTTTTGTTTATGCCAAAGAATTGATTTCCCTCTAGTTTCTTCCATCTTACCAATGCAATGCATATTAGTAACCAAGTATAATGAAAATGAGTACCTTTTTTCTTGTGACTTGAGACAGTTGTCCAGAAATTCATTTAGTAGGAATGTCGATCAGTTCATCTGAACTCCTAAAATGCATTGTGCTACAACAAAAATGATTGTTGTAGAGTCTTGGTCCTCATGAATTTTTTGGAACAATTTGCATGCAAAAATTTGAACTACAAATTTTATTGCTTTGTCATTAATATGTGCAACTGAAAATCCTTTGGTATCCTTTAGGGTTCCAAACTTCTTAGTGACCTTATTTCCAATGGGTTTCTCCTTCTTTTTAAAAGAGGGATAACATATTCTCCTGTGGCTGGTAGTCCTATGATATGCTCTATTAGCTTGGAATCTATAGATATATGCTTGTTCATCCACAAGAACCCACCATGCAATCATGATAGAATAATTTTTGCATATATATTGACCAGTGGAGTCCTACCGAAATGTGGAAGTTCTAGTAGGTTTAATATTCCCGATTTCATCAACCCATCTTCCCATGTCTGAGTTTCTAGTACAACTAGTGCAGTATGGTATGAACTGAAATTCTTTTCCATGTATTTTTTGTTCACTAGCTCGATAAAATTTTCTTCATCAGTAATGTCATGATCCACAAATTGAGATTTGTAGAGTTTTCCAAGCAATCCTTCATAGACAAGCACCTCTTCTGGAACCTTTTGTGTTGGTATATCTAAATCTTGTACCACTAGTAGAACAATGGATGCCACAATAGGTTTTTTTTTTGTAATATAATCTTGAGGAAATTCAACAGGTTTCGATGATGATTCCCTTGGTTCCCGTTCCATCTCTTCTTGCACATATACTAAGGCATTTTTCGATCTACATTGTCTCTTGGGTGCCATAGCTCTGTGTTCAACTAGAAATCTACTCTTCAATTGTTAACTTTGTGACTGATAATATTAGGAAATACTGATGACTGTGTTTGAGACTTCATTTTATTATACGAGAAAAGTTTGTAACTGTCATAAGTTCCTTCCGTTCGACATGAATTTACCCTGATTTGGTCCATTCTTGAAAACATAAATCTTTCAATTTTTCTGGATCTTGTCCAAATCCAATTAACCGTACATCTTGCCAATTAATGAGATAATGTATTAATTAGTTATTAATACAACCGTTACTTTAATCGTTATTAATGCTTTTCGTTTGTTGCAGTTTTTCTATTGCACATAACCTCCTTTCTGCGACAGATCTTGTTGTCTATAACTTAGTCCAGAATTGGAGTGGGGTGATATTGGTTGCCCAGGTTTACATCCATTTTAACACACAGGACTGAATTTGATTTCCAACTATTTTTCCATTATCTTTGCACATAATTATTTCATTACATATTTTTGGTGACTTCTTTTTCCAAACCCTTCTACATTTTCCTTTTTTCTTGGTTTGCGGAAGTGCTCATTCTTCCATATAGAACAAACTGGGATCCTTCTTTTAATATTTCTTGTTTATTCTTCCAACATTTATTGGACATTCTTGAATTTCTATAGTTTTGGGATTTATGGCTAAATTTATTGCAAGAAAAATAATGACCAAGAAAATTTTTGTACATGAATGTTTTGAACAATTTCCTAGGTGGCACAATATCTTTGTACTCTGTCCTTAAGTTTTCAATGTTACTTCCATGGTCAAGAATTATGGCTTTATCTCCCTTTTGGAGAGATATTTTCTCTTTGTCTGTGCACAACTTGCTTACTTCAACCTTGAACCCTAGACCAATTTTGTGGAATGGTGAACTTTCTTTACTAAGAACTTCTTTGAGGACTTATTTGCATTTCCTAAAAGTTTCGTCTTTATATGTGTTTGTAGACTTTCAGTCTTTTATGCCATTTCTAGTATTTGAGATGATTTTTGAATCCTCAAAGATTTTCTCTTTCAGAGAGATGATCTCAAGCTCTCTTACTTGATAATATTAATCTCTTACTTCAAGTTTTCTTGTCAGATCTTTCTTGAATTCTTTGAATTTTTCTACTTCATTCCTTAAGTCGTTAGCCTCTTCTTGTTCTTTTGTGAGTTGAATCTGTTAAATATTGATCACTTTGTTGGCATCTTCAATTTTTTTATGAGATATCTAGAGTTGATATTTTAGTGACAAAATTTCCTCATTTGATTTGACAACCATTTCTTCTCTTTCTTTCTTGAGGAGTATAGTTTATTGGGATAGCTTTTGATTTTCTGCTGCCAATTTTTGTGCTCATATTCTAATGAAGAAATTCCGAGTTCCTTAGTTTTACTAGGTTCATACATCTCCTGTAATTGGTTGGTGAAGTATGTTGCCTCCTTTTTGTCTCTTCTTCTTTCTTTTTCAAGGTTTGCATGCCTTTAGTTGCAATAATTTTAACTTCTATATTTTTCGTATGAGTGTGAATAACACATCCTGATTCTTTGATTGAGATATTATCTATGCTTTCATTTTTATGAAATTTCGTTGTTTCACCATGAGAAGATATCTCCTTTCCACCCATATTTGCAGTGACATTAATTCTACTTGATTAAATTGATTCCAAAAGGAACCCACTCTGATACCAATTGTTGGAATTCTTATTTATACTGAGAAGGGGGTGAATCAATGTAAAGCAAACACCAACTTGTTGATTTCAGGCACTGACCTGAATGTATATCAGTCCTATTGCATAAGATTCAAATCTCATTCTGTAGGCACCAACCTAAATGGAGACTGCAATGTCCTCTTCTTGTTTTAAAAACCAACTGAAAGGAAGCACCGAATTCCTTTATTTTGTATTATCCATCACCAAATGACTGGAAGCACCAACTTCCTTTTTGTATTCTCCAACACCAACTGGAAGGAAGAAACAACTCCCATTCCTTGCCCCTTCTTGTCGCATTGAAATGAATATGTTTGTAACAAAACTACAACTTGATGATATACGATTTGCATCTTATTTTATCTACGTTCTGCATCCTCTCTGATATGTGTCTGCAACTTCTGAGATCTATGATATCAACGCTTGGAACCTTCTAGAATCTGCGGTCCGCGTCTTCTACAATCTACAACTCTTTGTTCTGCTATTCCAATGATTTGTGATCTGGTAACTTCAACACTCAACAATTTCTATGATCACCACCTTATTCATTTTGCAATCTACAAACCATTACAATAACTGCATATCACTTGCACAATCTGATTTGCACACTTGCTGCACATTGAGATCTGTGCAATCAAGTTTGCACACCAAACATCCTTATCTTCTAAACCCCAGAAAATTCATCTTTGTGCTTTTCAGATATTCATACTTACTTGGATTCCTACCTAATGAAAAGGTCACTTATTTATATGAGTGTTGGGTCTCTCAATACTTTATTGTGCAAAGACCGACTATCAATTTACCATTTACTTTATTTACACATGGCCAACAATGTTAAGTTGACACTCCATAAACAAATACACTACTTTCTTTGTTTTCCCAAGAACGACTAGTGTTACTGATAATTTTATAAGTCGATATATAACTTTGTGGGATAAGACACCATTTTAACATTAACATACACATCATGTACTTTATTTATGCAATATCGATTAACATTTGTGAGACTGGCATTTAACTTGTGGATCATTACATAATTTGACATCAATGAAAACAATATTCTAACATATTCAAATGGAAGATACATGAGACAATGTCTTCTTGAACAACGTAGAAAATGTGATTGGTTTGGTTTTCATGATTGTTGACTATATAATCAAGTTGAACCTCTCTGTATAGTATTCTCTATTCTACCCCAAAGATCAAAATTGTAGCATAAGAGAGATCCATTTATAAAGTTCCTCTTAGTCTAGGACCTTGAAAGGGGCGTTCCAAAATTTCACTACTGTATATGGAAAAAATACGACGGTCGTTTGCCGGATTATTGAGATAATGCGAACGGTTAAATGATGAAAATATCCTACAACAATCATTGGTGTAATTTAATTGACTATCCAACACCTGAATTTTCATCAGATATCTGACACAAATACATCGAAAAACCGACACATGTGGGAATTCAATTGTGCGGTGTTTATTTGACATATTTGTGTTAACCATCAGATATATGATGGACATCCATTGGCTACACAATGCATGCTCATCAGATAAGTGATGCAACAAATTGGTCGACATGTATTCTTTTCGATGTTCTGTCATCGGGCATTCGATACCATTCCTTCCGTTAGCCGATGCAAGACCTTCGTCAAACCGTCGAACACCCGATGCTCGTTCATCGGGTACCCGATGGGCTTACGTTGGGTACCCGATGCATGGAAAATTTTGAACTGTCAACTAGCCAACGCAAACACATCGAGTTGTTGATGATATTTCATTGGATACTCGTTGGCTAACATGTACAAATTCGTCGGGAGGTCAATGAATTTGCGTCGGGCATTTGATGTTTGTTCCTTTTTTTATTATCGCTTATCTGATCAGTGATGAGGTTGGGTTATTGATTGTCAGAGAACCGACATATTAGCATCGTATATCCAGTGAACAACATTAGAAATAAAATTCCCTTCCCATAAATTATCCAACGACGGTGTTGTGGTTTCGACGCTTAAAACTGTCGAATATGTGATGGATGAATTCCCTAAAAAAAAATTCCAGCGGAATCTTGGTGCGGAAACATCATGTTCATTAGGAAGGAACACCATGTGTGGCAATGGAATTTATGTTTCATCAATTTAAACCTATTGTAATTGACTCCCACTTTGCAATAAATGGAAAGTAATTGACTACCATTCTTGTTAAGTGTGTAATGTGTGAAGTGTGAAAAAAAAAAGTAGACATAGTCTAGGTGTGTGTATGAGTGAATAGGAAAAGATAGGACATTTTGGAAACAAATGTATGTCATCCAAAGGGATCAATTTGATTCATAAAAGAGCCAAATCACTAAATGGGCCATCTCTTATCTCAAGCTTACAAATATTTCTAAAACATAATAGAATACATTTCAGCCCAATGTTCTATCATCAACAAAAGAAACCTTAAGCATCCCCAAACGCTTTCCATAAGTACTAGTCAACTGAGATACCTTGTTTGTAAGCATACCACTCAAAGAAAAACATTGCAAACTTTTCTAGTAATGAACAATAGGTTCAAACCCTTCATACAGGGGTTTCTTTTTCACTTGATATATTTTTTGGGAATCCATCATACACACGCATAACTGAGTGAGAAGTGATAATTTTTGTTTCTTACAATAGTGACAAATGTTGAATTTGTTGTTTTACAAAAGAAATCATAGTATAGAGGTGAACTTAGGACAACACCTTGAATAAGTAATAAGGCCTTCCTCAGTCATAATGCCTTGATCATTAGGTTTGATGGAGAAACATACAGTTCCTACAAATGATTTCAAGTTGAGGAAACCATTTCAAGCCCTTTATCTTCGATTTACTCCATTACATGCAATTCATAACAATTATAAGTCTAATTTGAGATACAACTAGTAAAATTCCAAATAGTCTAGTGTGATATCTTGAGTGGTTTTCTACTTTAAGACTGTTGTAGGAGGTATTTGGGTCAATCATTATGCTTTCTACCTTTGTTGCATTGCAAAGTTTTATTTGGAAAGTGAACATGAAGAATGTTATACATAATTCCATAACTGAAATGACTAAACACGTGTGTATGGGGAAGATAAAGAGAGTGAGAGAGAACCCAACATTATGTATCTATACTATTTAACTCAATTAATTTTAAGGCATAAAATAATATTGCATTATTACAAACAACACTATGTTAATGTATCATTAGAAAAAGGACATTTCAACAATAGGTTGTGAAAATTCAAGACATCAACCATAACTATTGTAGTTTTTGACAATGGCTAAGGAGCTTAATAAGTTTTGCGCTTTGAATTGTTGCATAAATAAATTTAGAGAGGTCAAATTTGAAGAAAAGAAGTAGACTAAGGAAGATAACTAGGTGATACCTCCAAAAAACCAAATAAGCTTTGAAGTAATTGGAAATTACCAAAGGCAAGGGACTTGAGCTTAGAATATTATTCCATGCATGGCTCTTATAAGTGTGTAGCTATACCCAAATACTTTAGCTATGGGACGTGAATACAAAGTTGATGGAGTAGCTCTAGTGGAACTAAATGATTCAATTTCAAACTCTAGGGGGTAGTACGATCTTGATAATAACATCTCAAGATATTATAATATCACTTTGCTATTCAGACATGCAAATTTTTAGAACATTATACCACCTAGGACGATAGTATCATTCGTTTTTACCTATTCTACATGGTGCAAACCATGGTCTATGATGTTTGCCTAAGGTTGTTGGGGGTTTTGGACCATTAATGACCACAAACACACTCATTTTGGTCAACCATGAGATAAGGCACCTTACTTATGACAACTTGGTCCCTAAGGGTGCTCTCATCTCTTAATTTATGGATCTGGGTTTGACCAGGGACTCTCATGCATTGCATTTGGATGATTTTGGCTCTTTTGGCCCCTTTGGACTACCTAGAGCCACTCCCATGCCAATATTCATTCCACCACACCTGATACACCTTCATTTATGACCAGTCATTCCATCCCAATGTTCACATTAGACATTCATGACTGTTTGAGGTGGTTTTGGAGCCTATTGGTCAACCTAAGGGGGTTTTGAGGTCTAATGTAAGCCTTCCACATGCATGCCATTTGAATGCCTCCAAAGGATATTGATTTCCTCCTATTGTATTATAACAATGATTTGAACATGTTTACATGCTGGAATGTAATACAAACTTTAGTTATTGGCATCATTCATTTATGTCATTTTTGCCTCTTTTCACTATTTTTCTCATGCATTATCAAATTCTTGCATTATGAGGATTCTCTTAGAATGCATATTTTTCGGTGAATCATAATTTTACATGGTATCAGAGCTCAAGGATATTCTAATCAAATTCACAGAGTTCATAGGGTTTGAATTAGCAATATAGGGTTTCCTCCAAAGGATTGAGTGTTTGCATTGTAGGTTATTCAATGGTTCTTTGTCACCCAGTTTGTAGCAACAGATAGAGTAGTCTCATGTCACCTTTATCATTGAATTAAACTACTTTAATTGGAAGTATGATATGGTAATACATCTGAGATCCATATCTCTCTACAGAGTTATCATGGGGACATAAAATGACTCAAACTCAGCTGTTAGGAAGTCCAATTTTTTTAACAGACTCGGTGACGCATTTGGGATGTTATGTCTTAGTATCTCGAGAGACCTATCGTTTCATTTTGATAGTCTCACAACTACAAATGAAATGTTTCTCAAGCTCTATTCATTATTTGGGAATACTGATGAACTAAGAGGCCATCAACTTGAGAATGAGATGATCTCCTTGAGCCCAACCCATTTCGAGATGATCCAAGACTTATTGGGCCGAGTTAAATCCTTGGTTATTAAATTAAAGCAATGTGTCATTTAGAATAAATAATAGTAGTTTATTCTATCCATACTTTCGAAGTTAGGGCCTGAATACTCAGTGTTTGTTTTGACATTTCACTCAGGAAATCCAACAGTTCGAAACTGGAGAATGCCGTCTTTAGCAGATTTCATGGAGTCTCTGACTCAAGATCAAGATAAGTTGTTTTAGATGGGTACCATCAAACCTACCAAGGAATAATATCTTGCATCTGGTGATTCGAAGCATGCAAAGGGAAATATAAATCCCAAATATTCGAAGCAACAAGAGAGGAAGACGAACAAAGAGAAGCCAAAATATTATGACGGGAGTTTGAATCCTAGTAAGGACAAAGGGAAGAAGCAAGAGAAGTCGAAATGCACTTATTGTCACAAGGGTTGGCACCTTAAGAGTTCATGCATGAAGAAACAAATTGTCATGATGGCACAACTCCTTGAGAAGAACAATATCCCTCTTCTAGATGGAGCAAAGAAGAAGGATGGAGGTTGGAATTTTGAAAACAAGGATAGATGCCATGCATTGGTGGATAGCACTTTTGGATATTTGTCATTTATCATAGACTAAGATGCATCAATGCACATGGATTCTATAGAATATCCCTTCTCTTCCTTCTTCCATACAATGGTCCATCCATCCTCATCGAATATGACTCAGAGATCCCATTGAAAGGGATTGGTAGGATCAATCTAGAAAATGACTACTTCAACAATGTGTTGTTTTTTCTAGATCTTGCAACAAACCTACTCTCTATCTACCAAATGACGCACACTAGTTCGACCAAGAGAGTGACATTCATTCAATAATATGTATAAATTTATGAAGTCTCCACTAACAAAGTGGTTGCAGTGGGTGTTGCAATCATGAGTCAAGGATGTACAAATTTTCACACTTTCTTTCTTACTCCTTAACAAATGTGCTTCTATTACATGACAATGAGATCAATAAGCTATGGAATGAGAGGTTTGGACACCTCAACTACATATATATTCGTTATTTAAGTAAAGAAAATATGGTTGAAGGACTTCTAAGCATCAAATTCTCCAAAGGAACATGCAAGGGATGCATTGTTAGGAAGCATGTAGAGTGCAAGTATGACAAGGGGAAGGAAAAAAGGGATGTTAAAGTCCTCAAATTGATCCTTTAAAATATTATAGGGCCTCTTGCCACACCCTATTATTGAAACTCAAGGTATTCCCTAACATTTATTGATGAATTTTCAAGATATTGTTGGGTGTTCTTCCTCAAGTTGAAGTCTGAAGTGTTTGAAATCTTAGAAGCTTTCAAAGCTTCGATTGAGAACTTTAGTGGGAAGAAGATAAAGGTATCAAGGAATGATAATGGGAAGGAATATTTCAATAATAACCTACAATATCTATATTAAGAGAATGACATTGAAATTCAACATTCAGTAATGTACACACCACAACGAAATGGTGTGGAAGAGCGCAAGAACATAACATTGAAGGAGATTGACACTTGCATGTTGGAGGCTAAGTATTTGTGTCCTAATATATGGGATGAAGCCATAAATTGTGCTGCATATGTTCATACTAGTTTTCCACACAAATCCTTTGAATTCAAAACTCCATTCGAGGCTTGGAGAGGACACAAGCATGATGTGTCTCATCTTAGGGTTTTTGGCTCAAAAGAATGGGCTAGGATACCTACAGAGAAGAGAAAAGCCTTGAAAACCCAAAGAAAGAAGTCCATAATGGTTGGATATGCTGAATATTAAAATGGATCAAAGTCTTTTATCCCTCATCTTAGAAAAATTTCATTTAGATGAGTGTTCAGTTCGAAGAAGAGCCTATGCAAGAGGTTGAACTAGAAGAGGGGGAATGCTCACATCTTCCACTCAATGATGATGTATGTGATGTTTCCATTTATGTTTTTTATGATTCTGATATAGAATATGAGTATATTTAAATTCATGTAGATCATGAATCTCCCACAAGTCCAAAATGATCTGAGAAAACTATAGTAGCAGTTGGTGATCTTGCAGGAGATCCACTAGACATTAGGAAGGCTATATCTCAGTTTCACAATGCATTCTCCACTTGTGATTCAAATATTCCCGAGAGGTGTTTTCTGATGGTTGGATTTGATCCATAGTCATATGAAGAAACATCACATGACCCAATATGGAAATAATCCATTCAAAAATATTTCAAGTCTTTGCAAGGCAATGAAACTTGAGACTTGGTTCCTCTACCTTCCAAGAGGAAACTAGTGCAATGTAAGCGGGTGTATAGGACCAAAATGGATGATGATGGTTTTGAAGTGAAGTATAAGGACAAATTGGTTTCCAAAGTGTTCTATGAAGTCGATGGAGTGGACTATACGAAGACATTTTCACCGGTGGCAAAGATGGACCCAATCAGGCTAGTTTTGGCCATTGCTGAATCCAAACGATGGGAGGTGCACCATATGGATGTGAAGAGTGATTTTCGTCATAGTGAAATTCATGATGAGATTTATATGAAGCAGCCTAAAGGTTTCATACATGATCCTTCACTTTTTTTCAGGTTGAAGAAGTCTCTCTATGGAATCAAGCAAGGTACCAGAGCTTGGTATGCCAAGATGGACAACTTTCTTCTCTCACAAGGTTTGGAAAGATGAAAATATGATCCTAATTTGTATTTGAAGAATTTAGATGATTCTATTATGATAATTGTACTATATGTTGATGATATTTCGATCACTGGAAGTTCCATTGCTGATACAGGTTCAATTAAGTCTTCATTGCACAATGCATTTTCTATGAATGGCCTACGATTGTTGAAACAATTTCTTGGCCTGGATATTGAGAAATATGATGTAGGTATCAAGTTCAGCCAATAAAATCATGCTTCAATCCTGTTACAAAATTTCAAAATGGATGAATGTAAATTTGCTAAGTGTCCCTTCCTTTTAGGAGTAAAACTAGGTGATTTTGGTTCATCTCCATTGGTGGACAACTCATTGTATATGCAACTAGTTGGGAGCTTGTTGTATCTCACACACTCTCGACCTAATTTGGATTATGCAGTAGGTGCTGTTGCAATACATTTCAAGAGTTTTATGAGATCCATTGGAAGGCTGCCAAAAATATCTTTCATTATGTGCAAGGAGCCAAACATTTTGGGATACATTATGCATCTAGTTCTCCACTAGAAATAGCGGGTTTTACTGATTTTGATTGGGATGGAGATATAACTAATAGGAAGTCCAATTAAGGTTATGCATTCATGCTTGCACATGGTCGTATTTTCTATTCAAGAAAGAAACATCACACTATTTCCTTATCTTCATCCAAGTCCAAGTATAGAGGAGCAGTGAATGCAACTACACAATGTGTGTGGTTGCAAGGAATTATTGGAGAACTTGGTTTTGCATTTGATTCACTCACTGTCATTTGGTGTGAAAATAAAAATGAAATAAATATATATACAGATTGAGTACAGAGACAGAATACCAAGCACATTGAGATACACACACACTACATCGGGAGCTTGGTGCATGACTAGGTGATATCATTGCAATATTTCCCATATGCTAAACAAACTGCTGACATATTCATTGAAAGATTCACTGAGAATAAATTCACATACCTTAGATCACTCCTTAGGGTGGGTGACACATGGTGATGACTGATAATTTTTCTTCATTTCTGTTTTTGAGGGGAGGTTTTATTCCCACGAGGTTTTCCTCCTTACCTTGGTTATATGGACTAATAAAATTTGTAATAGGTGACTTGAGCCTTAGTTTCATAGGCCTCATTTTGATTTGGTTACACTAATTCATGATTATTTGGTAGTGTTAAAACATTATGCCACCTAGGAGGATAGTCTCATTCAGTTTTACCTGTGCTAGATGGTCAAAACCATGGTCTATGATGTTTGCCTAAGGTTGTTGGGGGGTTTTGGATCAAATGACCATAAACACACTCATTTTGGTCAACTAGGAGACAAGGCACCTCATTTATCACCACTTGGTCCCTAGGGGCACTCCCATCGCTTAATTGATGGATCTGGGTTTGACTAGGGGTGCTCATGCATTGTATTTGGTTGATTTTGTCTCTTTTTTCCCCTTTGCATTGCTTAGAGAAACTCCCACACCAAAATTTAATCCACCATGCCTGATCCAACTTCATTTATGACCACCCATCCCATCCCACTGTTGAAATTAGACATTCGTGACCATTTGAGGTGGTTTTGGAGCCTAATGGTCAACCTAGGGGGGTTTTGAGGTCCAATGTAATCCTTCCACATGTATTCCATTTGTCTGCCTCCAAAGGCTAATTATTTCCTCCTATTATATTATAATGATGATCTGAACATGTTTACATATTGGAATGTAATAGAAACTTAAGTTATTTGCATCATTTGTTTGTGTCAAATTTGCCTCTTTTCACTGTTTTGCTCATGCATTGTCAAATTATTGCATTGTGAGGATTCTCTTAGATTGTATATCTTGCTGTGAATCATATTTTTACACAAATTTGAAGGAAACAAATGATATGAATGAATTCAAAAAACGACGTAGTCAATGGATACCATGATTTTGAGCGCCATTCTTTTGCAAATTTGGCGTTGTAATATGCTTGAATAAGTAAAAGAGAACACATAATTATCTGTCAAAGGTAAGGGGAGAGCACATCAAATTAGATCAAATTTTTTTTGGCAGCTTGTCAAATTTTTAATTTTAAACTTGCCACTACTAGTTGCAAGTACTAGTCGTTCGCCACTTACACAAAAGGTAACTTTACACATGTTGCTAACACGTGATCATATGTCAAGAAGGGTTAATATATTGATTCATATAAAATCAAGAAATCATAGATCATAACAAATCATTATTTCAAATAGTGAGGTGAGGTAAAGGGAAGTAGTAACAATAGAGTGAAATAGAGTGGAAACAAATGAGATACAAATATAATAAGTGTGCATATAATACAATGGACATAGGAAGATTTGAATGGCCTAGTATTCAAGACAATATTTGGAAATACTTATAATTATCAAACAAACTTGATCTCAAATTAATTTTCTTCTCTTTCAATTTTAACACTCCCAAGAGGTCCTTGTGTTAAAGTTGAAACATACAATAACAATAACATGTAAATGATAGCAACAGTAGTATGGATATTTACAAAAAATAATAAGAGCACTAATATATATATACACACACAAAAGAACAAGCCTTATTACTTAACAAATCAAATAAAAAAATAATTATGTTGTATAGTATAGTGGGATTCATAACGAGCACCCCAATGTATCGCTCAAGCAGTCAAAAACAATCAACACAACAAAATTGCAGAATAAACATGAAAAAATAACAGATGATTACTTACATGATGAGAATAACCTTCCTTAATGTACTCATATTTTAACTTTCAAATCAAAATTTTCCTCTTATCGAAAAGTCAATAACTGGAACGAACTGGCCCTTAGTTAAGGGCATAAACATACATGAGAGAGAGAGACAATAAACGCTGATAAAAATGACATACAAGTATGCTAGAAGAACCAACCACTCAAAGAGGTATGACATAGTTAATATCATGCCCAAAAAACCAACCAACACACCAAGTATCCCTCAAAACAGTCAAAGAAATTCAACGCAACAAAAAACACAGCCACAACAAGCATCAACATGGACTCAAACATGTGAAGGAGTGAGAACCAAAATTGCTATAGAAATCCTCATAAAGGACAATGCTAAGTAAGGACAGGTTGGGTGTTTCTTGTAGACCCCCCCACAAAAAAAATCTCAAGCATAGACCTACTAGAAGGTCCTTCTAAGTGGCGTCAGGGATTCTCTTAATATTATGCCAGGCTTGACTCCATAAATTTATAAGTCAATTCAAAGTGGCAAGTAACCAAATTAAGGAGGGCACATAGATAAATGAAGGGTCAGAAAAAAAAGCTAACCGCAAACACAAGTCCACACACAAACATGACTAACCACAAACATAACAGAAAAAGTGGGGTAACCACAAATTCAACATAACATAACAAGTGGGACATAACCATAAAAATAAAAAAACAAGTGGGATATCCACAAAGAAAACTTAACAAAAGTCAACATAACATAACAAGTGGGCTAAGTACAAATTCAACATAACATAACAAGACTCTCTCTCAAATATATGTGGTCCACATATGTGCCATGTAACAATTGAAAGTTTATCATCATTGTATAGAAAGGGTTCAATTGGGAAGATGTGATTCTCTCATCCTCATTATGGTTTTGTTGGAATCTGACTTTGAAAACACCTAACCAAGGGGACACTAATCATGGAAGCCCAGGCATAATCAAGAACAAAAAATTCCCAATACACTTGCACCATCAAACTTATTGAACAAAGATGGAACAATTGTAGCATTAACATATAATTTTCATCTCTTTCAACTACTACAATAAAACATAATTTTTATTGACAAGAGGTCCCAGTGTTAAAGTTGAAACATATAGTAACAATAACATGTAAATGACAAAAACAATAGTATGGCTATTTACACAAAATTATAAGATCGGTAATAAATCCATCTAACAATACAAAAGAACAATTCTTATTACTTAACAAATCAAATAACAAAATAACTATGTTGTATAGTTAAGTGGGCTTCATAACCAACATGCCAAAGTACCCCTCAAGTAGTCAAAAACAGTCAATGCAACAAAACCATAGGAAAAAACATGAAAAATTCACATCTAATGACTCACATAATGGGAATAACCTTCCTTAATTTACTCAGATTTTAACTTTTAGTTCAAATATTGCCTCTCAGAGGCAAGTCAATAACTGGAACAAACTGGACCTCAATAAAGGGAATAAACACACTAGATAGAGAGAGATACCATAAATGTTGATAAAAAGGACATACAAGTACGACATAAGAACCAACCTCTCAAAGAGGTATGATACAATCAATATCATGCCCAAAACATCAACCAACACACCAAGTATCCCTCAAAATAGTCAAAGACATTCAACACATAAAAAAATGTAGCCACAATAAGCAACAATATGGACTTGCACACGTGAAGGAGTGGGAACCAAAATTTCTATAGAAACCCTCATAAACGATATTTCTAAGCAAGGACAAGTTGGGTGTTGTTTGGTTACCCCCCAAAAAAGTAACGCTCAAGTAGAGAAAACCTTAAAAACCCTTGATGTCATAAACAAGTGTGCCTGAAAACCCTAGATCAACCGTGCCAAAATAGAGCTCAATGTTCCATAAAGGAAACACTCTCAACAAAGGATATACTAGTTCTTATAACCTCTCAAAGACCTCCTAAAAGGTCCTTCTAAGTGATGTTAGGTCTTCTCTTACAATTAGTCTAGGCATGACGTCATCAATCTATAAGTCAAACCAAAGTGGCAAGTAACAAAATTAAGTAGGGCACATAGCTAAATGAAGGGTCAACGAAAAATATAACCACAAGTGGGATAACTACAATTGAACACACAAACATGCCTAACCACAAACATAACAGAACAAGTCGACTAACCACAAAGTCAACATGTTAAGCCCTTAATGATGGCACATTAATCCCTATAGTGTGGCACATTACCTCCTATATTGTGGTGCATTACATATTATTTATGCCGGACTAGGTCTATTAGTGGGTCTACTAGTTTTTATTGTACACCTTTGTCTGCTATATATAGGAAGGATATATTCTTATTTTAGTCATCATTGTATCTTGTCTTGTCTTGTGTACTCAGTACATTATGTAAGGAGGTTCCTCCCTCAAAGATGATTGCTATTTATCTCTATTATTTATTATTAAGGTGTGGATTACTCTCTTCATTTCTATTTCTTCTCTTTTTATATGTTATTTCTAGGTCTTGGTTGCATAACATTTGGTATTAGATATCTTTCCTCGGGATTGACTTCTACAAAACACGTCATCTTCGAACTTTTGCTACAATTTTTTTTCTACAAGGATTTAGAGATCAAGGTGAAAAAACCACTTCTAAACCATGCCGAACTATCTCCACTCCAAACTTTATATCTTGATCCATGGGCCTATAGAAGTTCAGGACTGTGAAGGGAAGATTGAGAGAAGGAGAGTTGAGATGAACGAAGGGGAGGATAAAAGGCTATAGGAGGTTGTGCCAAGAATGTTGAGACTTCCGTAATCTATGATCCGCACAATGGAAACCAGAAAAGAAATGATAAGCCTTAAGAATGTTAATACTTCCATGATTCGCACATTGGAAAGCGGAAAGAAAAAACTAAAATTTAAGTCTTAAGAAGGTTAAGACTTTTGCAATCCACACAACGGAAAGGAAACGACGGAATGCAGAAGGAAAAGATGTGGATAAACGAATTCATCATTAGTTGGTTTTCCAACTTCTGAGTTCCGTGACGGAAGGAGGAAAGCGGAAGTGTGGAAGATAGTGTTGATGATCGAAAAATCCCAGGTACCGACAGTAGGGATTCTCCCCAATAATTGTTCCAAATTAGATCGCTTATCGTTTGGTATGGGGAATTCGTCCGGTTAATGGCCCCGCTACCGTAAGGTTAAATGATAGTTTAAATCTATTTATTGGTTGCGACCCGGTCCACCGATTCTGTGGTTTTTTTTATGTTTATAAAATTGATATGTAGGTGCCCATATTAAGTGCAATTTAATAGGAAACAAAGGCTTCACAATGTGATGATTAGGTTCTTACCTCCCGTCTTATCTCCTTTTTTCTCGAACTACAACAAGCAAAGAACCCCTACTCTATGTTTATGTATTTGTAACTTCAGAATGTATTCATCTGTATTTCTTATGTATTGTACCCGATGTTTATTCCGGGATGTATTTGTAATGTACTTGAGTCATGTCATACCCCGATGTTTATTCTGAGAAGTTTCTATAACGTAAACGATTCATGTCAAGTCATTGTGGGTAACCCTCCTATTGGTCAAGGGTTAAAGTCCCCATAGTTATGGGGCCCTAGGGTTATTAGACTATCCTAGAGAAGAATACCCTAGGTGAGTCATTGTAAGCTGGGGCAATAGTCCCCACCATTGTGTTAAGGATAAACCTCCTTGTTGGTTGGAGGAGGCAAAGTCCCCACAAGTTGTGGGGCACTAGGGTTATTAAACACTCCTAGAGATGTCGGATCTAGTAAGTAATTGTTAAGTGAGGCCTACATGTTGGAGTGGGTTTCAAGTGAATGAAAGAATATAAATAGAGAATAAGCCTCTCTCTTTATCACGCACACACTCACTCATTGGGGCACATGAGTGAGAGGAGAAGTTGTTGGGACAAGAGAGAGACTGCTACTATCAGGAGATCATCTTTATGTTTTTGGGTTTTACTTTTGGTCCTGATTCTATCTCTGAGGAAGTTGCGGGGTTTTCTCCTTTATGGTTTCCTTGAGGAAAATCTTTGTGTCTCTTGTCTCTTGTGTTTTATTGATATGCATGTTATTCTCTTAGTTAAGATCCTAAGATCATAATGCTAGCTTGAATGATAAAAATATAACATGGTATCAGAGCTAAACTGATAAGAAGACATTGTGCAGCTGTAGAATCTAGGGCTTCTTACTTTTTGGGTCTCTCTCCATAATCCATCAGCAAAAGTATGCTAGGTTGACTCTCCATTGAAGGTCACATCTTTCTGTCAAAGAGGAATTCGATTTCGAGCATTTTCAGTTTTGGTGTAGAAAATTAGGGTTTCTTGTAGAAGAGGAATTTTTGAGTGAGACAGGCATTGGATTTATTGCCTCATAAAAGTTTAAGTTTAGAGACATGGATCAAGATTTTTGGTTGGGTGAAACTCCGGGAAAGTCAAACCCTAGTTTGACCCCAAGCTAGAAAAACCCTAAATACTAAAACTGCTAAGTTTTGGTACATTCGATATATCCTGAGATTGGAGAAGGCCCAAGTGCTGAAAAGTTCATAGGACAAAGATAAAATCTTGATTTACACTATATCCAACATTTAGCCTCAGATTCGCTATATTCTGGGAGATATGATCCCTCCAATTTAAGGTTCTAGCCTCTTACAGAATTCATCCCTAAACATGACACCTGGGAAGAATGGCTATATCTTGAGCTACACAGGTCCAAATGAGATTTATGAAGATGTTCCAGAAAGGGAATGGACTGTACTCACTGTGGTCTTATTTTTTGACTCCGAAGATGAACCAGTGACATGTGGAAGTCTGTACAACTTCGCTATTCTGAATAGTCCTGTAACAGGTCACCTTGGGAAAATGACCATAAGTCCCAATTGGTGAAACCAATTCCAATGAAACTCATGGTGTTGGAACAGGGACATGCGAGGCTACCTCAGTGAAAAATTTCAGAGACATAGGAGAATTAATTTAAGATATACCATAGAAATAGTAACAAGCATTTCTGTAGAATAATTTGGAAAACTAGGGCTTCCTGTTCCGGGAGATTCCCTCCACTGTTTTCAGAAAAGGAGTACACTGGATAGATCAACTTGAAGAGATATATATTTATATCCAATAAGATCTAAAAGATTCCAAGTTTTTAAAATTAGGGTTTCTCTGACAAACCCTAGATCAGCTAGCTCCGGAACCAGGACGGACACCTCAAATCGGTAAGATCTAATCTTTTGCTATTTTCATTTGAGGTTCTCATTTCAAAGTGATCTATCACATCAGCTTGATGATAAGCTTGGTGAAGTTGACAAATTCCAAGCATGGAAGTATTTGATCTCTCTAAAGAAAATGAATTGGACACCTACATGAGTAGAGAGGTTCCAGTTCCAGAGGGAGATGAGGATCAAAGCCTTACACGAGAAGAACTTGGTCAAGGCCAAGAAGATCATTGTTGATTCAATCATGGATCACATTGTACCACATGTGTCTTCCCTAAAGACACTGAAGATGTTTGATTTCTTGACCAAGCTATTTGAAGGGAAGAACATACAATAGAATATGACTTTGAGAAAGTAGTTGAAGAATGTGAAGATCCAGAATGCAGAGACCATACAGTCATACTTTATGGGGGTCTCTCAAATCATAGAACAAATTGAAGCGGTATAAGAAGAAGTGAAGAATGCAGAAGTGGTGATAGCCACCTTGAATGGCCTCCCATGATCATGGAATTCATTCATTCAAGGAATGTGTGCTAGAAGGAAGTGATTACTTTCAACAGACTCTGGGAAGAGCACACACAAGAAGAAGCTCAACTAATAATGAGAGAAAAGAAGATGGGAAACTAAAGATCAAGCTCTCACCATTCAAAGAAGATCCCTCAAGCGATGAGGAATATGAAGAACTCAACTCTTGAAGAACCTCTTATCCACCTTAGAATTTGGATAAGAAACGATGCTATTATGAATGAAGAAGATGATGAAGCTGAAGGATCAAGAAGGAGTCTACCCATGAAACAAATAAAGATAAGTGTTCAATTGTCATTTCATGATATTGTTTTGTTATTCATTTGTTTATATTCAGTTAATGTATTATGCATGATAGAATGTTTGCATTAATGACAATATACTACTAATATGCATGTGATGGGTAAGTAGATCATGGTGCTATACAACTCTCCATTGCTACTTATCTAGAATGAAACCTCTTTGTTGACATATTGGATTAGTGCACAATCTCAATGTTGTCCTGGTAGAGATGGAAGGCATCTAGAAACATTTTCGTGAGATATGGATGAATGTTGTATTGGCTAAAGTAGTTGCATGGTCATATATTTATGCATAAGAATTTGCCAGTATGAATATTCCTTATGAAATGTTTCTAACCATACAATGCATTTGACTTGTAGGAAAGATCGCATACAGAATCGCCTACAAGCAAAGAAGGATGAGACTTGTTCCGAATAACAAGTGATGACAGTTCAAGATGAAGAATAATATGACGAATGCAGCGACATCATTAATAAAGAACCTTCCAGCTATGAAGAAGTAACCAAGAAGAAAGGGAAGACCAGTTCAAGAAGAATGATGTCTAG
>LPNX010394481.1:202539-220150 GCA_001517045.1 Pseudotsuga menziesii
TCGGTTTCATGTGAATGAAAGAATATAAATAGAGAGCAAGCCTCTCTATTTATCACACACACATGCACTCATTGGGGCGCATGAGTGAGAGGAGATGTCGCTGGGACAAGAGAGAGGCTGCTACTGCCAGGAGATCATCTTTATGTTTTCAGGTTTTACTTTTGGTGCTGATTCTATCTCTGAGGAAGTTGCAGAGTTTTCTCCTTTATGGTTTCCCTGAGGAAAATATTTGTGTCTCTTGTCTCTTGTTTTTTATTGCTGTGCATGTTATTCTCTCAGTTAAGTTCCTAAGATCATAATGCTAGCTTGAATGATAAAAATCTAACACTCTAAACTAAATAACCTAACTAACCTATACCCAAGGAGAAAGATTACTATTTATATGAGTAATGTATTGAATTTATGCACAAGGAATTTTACATATAGCTAATCAATTCAGAATACATAAAATAACAGAAAAATTAACATAGAGATAGCTCAGTGTTTGTTAAAACATTCATTACTGATTTGCTGCATAAGATTCATAACAAGGAAATGAAATCATTCACAAGATAAGAATTGTCCAGAAGTTAGAATGATCTCACAGATTTGCATATTAAGCTAAAGCAGAAATATTTCCATATTGAGCCATATACACAACATGCATTTGAAACTTAAACAGAGTCATTCTCTAGCAGAATTTTGATCCTCTTTATTATAACAAGAAGTAGTTCTTCTTACAACAAGTAGTTCACATAAGAAATCTAGAAAATCCATTCTCTCATTTGACCTATCTATATTTATACATTACAAAAGGACCTTTGGTCTCCCTGCCCTTTGGGCTTCTTCAAATCTTAGTTACATAAATTTTGTCTCTAGTGTGTTGAAAAAAATAAATAAAAAATATTACAAATATAGCCATGTGTGAATAGGACAAACTACTTAAGTGGGCCCAGTCAAACTACTTATGAATTGCTTCCACGCTGAAGCATCTAAGGCAATTGTCTCAAAATCTGTGGGCTCTAAAAATATGACCGTGACCTCATGTTTGGCTAGCTGGCCTTTTATGTCTACTACTCTTGCAGTGGTCACTCTCAGCAAATATTATAGTAAAAAGTTGCTAACTCCTGCTTGGGCCACTAATCCCTTTATCACCTTTGCATCTAAACCTTTAACCAGCTGAATATTTAACTCATATTCTTGTAGCTTATCCTTTGGTTGTTTTAAGTGTTCTTCATGTTCTGGAAATTCCTGTAGTCTTTGTGCTGAAGGAGTCAAACACTTGTTGTGCGTTATAAGCATCTTCTTGAAAAATTTTGCACATTTGTCTGTTGTCTTTTCCATGGCCTCCGTCAACCTCTCAATAGCTCTACTACTGAAATTTACAATATCATATTTGATCTGCAACTTTTCCAGACATTTTTTAGGTGTGTTCTCTGGGCGCTCTGTATTTGTTTCTAACCATGTCAACTGGCCTTGTAGGATCTCCGCAATTTCTCGGGTTCTTTCCTTGAATGTAGAACCACTATTGATATCTCTTGTAGTCTATCTTCATCTTGCTTGATCCTTAAAGCTTCTTCTTTTAACTTGACCTGTACTTGATAAATTCTTCTTCCAAGTAAGAGAGAATTCTCTCTTAGAGGCACTATGTCTACTTTCCTTTCATTGGTTTCCTTCACAAGAACTTCCAAGGAACTGCTTTGTGCTTCAATCTCTGTGATTCGAACTCTGTGCTTCTCTGCTTGCTGATCAGCTGTTGATTTCTGAACTTCCATTTTTGCTACCTTGCTTTCTAACTTTTGCTTTTCCCTATCAAGGGTCATGTTTTCCTACTTCAAATTATCCCTTTCCTCCCCTAGTATTTGGTAAACCCGTTGAATCTTTTCATAGTCTGAAATAGTAGCTTGATATTTTCTTTTAAACTCTCGGCCTAATCTTTCCTCCTTTCTTAAAACCTCTTTCATTTTTTCCATTTTACCCTTATACTGATCAAGGGTTTCAGTAAGCCTGCTAATATTATGAGCATTTACAATGGAAGTTGCAATACCCATGGAGGCCATTTGCTTGGGATCATCTTCTACATTTTTCATGACCATCTTATCGATCACTGTGGTGATCCCATGTTGAGTTCCTATCTTTAATTTATTTTCATTTTTCCACACAATGGATTTCCTTTTAGGGTCAAAATATACATACTCTAAGCATGCAACTTCATGTTGTTTAGAAGGGGTAAATGGAACCAATCCTAGTTCAACCATCGGGAGATGCCATCTTGTGAGTATATTGCTAGAAGTGGAAGGGTGGTTCTCTGGATTGTCCCAAGTAGGACTCTGTCCTTGATTTTCACCATCCAGATACTCTTGATCCTTATTTCTTCACTACTTTGTGGCTCTTTCTTGATCTTGTATCTCCTGCCCTGGATTTTGAGTTTCCTGAGCTATTGATTTTTCTAACTCTGTAATATTCTCCAGGATAGCATCTTCTTTATTTTTCTTCTCCTCCTCTTTCTTTTTTTCTGGCAGCCTCTTCTTCTTCTTTCTTTCTCTAGATGCTTCAGCTAGAAATTTTCTTGCCGCCTCTTCCAATTTGCGTGTAGTCTCTTCTTTTGTCTTTCTTGCAGCTTCTTCTTCTTGACCTTTTGATTTTGGGAGACTACTGCTACTGCCTTTCACTCCAGGTGTCGTCGTTTTATTTTTTAGCTGCTTATTTAAAGCTGTCATGCTACAGATATTCCTGTATACTTCTTCCTCCTTTTCCACATGGTTAGTGTATTCAAAATTTACTTTAAGGAGAGCTCGATGGGTTTCAACTTTACCTAGTGAGTCATTTCTATGGAAGATTTTCTCTTGGAAGTGAAAGTTTTCTAGTTCTTTAACAAATTCTGGAGCACTCTTGACTCTCGAAAACTTATAACTCCCTACATAAAAAGGAAGTGGTGTAAACGCATCTTTCATTAGATCAAATAAGTGGCTTCCATATCCATCCAAGAAAAGTTGTCTTATAGCTTCATTATGAACTATGTAGTCTATAGCATATCTAGGCAGCAATGAGGGTGCTTTAGTTCCCCCATACATCCTGAGGTACATGCCTTCTTCAGAGAAGAAGTAATCTCCAAATTCCTTGATTGACTCCAGGGATCCCTCAGATAAGCACTTGTACTCTTCTAAGAAAATTAGCTGGTATAAAGGTATCAGGAACTCTTCACAGATTAACTTATAGTAATTGTGGTACTTGTGTCCCCACATTATCTAATAAGCTGCATATATAGGGGATTTCTCTCCCTTCCATGTGTAGTTGAGCCTTTCAAATGGGTGGAAGCACAGTATGCAATCTATCAAGAAGGATCCCATGTAAAATTAAGATTTCCTTTGGTGTAAGCCTTATTGGGATGCAATAATGGAAGTGGATAGATTATTGGCCACTATATAAACCTAGTTGAAAATTGTTCCTTTCATGGCTGCATAGTAAATTAGTGGGATCCATCCAAAATTGTAAGTTCTACCATTAGCCCTGCTGTAAATCCTGTTCACCATCAACACTAACATTCTGTACGGGAACGTAGATTAGCAGTTTCGTATTCCCCAGATTGCTTGTTTCTGAACGTCTTCCCTTCTTCTACCATCATCTTTGTTGTACGGATGTAATCAAATTTTAAATTTTTTTGCCCATTCGATTGTCAAACTAATTTCTGAGGGAGCTGGTAGGATGTATGCTTTTGAAATAAACGCTGGTGTGAAGGATGAAAATCCTTTGTCCTCGACGTTGTTCATTATCATCCCTGCTGCATCCACTCTAGGCAGAATCCAAACGATAACCTCTGCACAAGGAAACATCTCTAGTCTGGTAGATACCTCGGTGGTCCCATACCTTAGTATGTTGTCATACCGGGGCTAGTTTTTCCAACCCTGCCTCTGGAACCCTTTTTTCTACAAGCATAGGGTAGATTTGGCCCCATTTAAATTCGGGTTCTTCTCCTGTTACTGGCTTTGTATCTTCATAGATTAATTCCACCCTTGGTGTGAGTGAGCCTTTTTTATTTGAGTCATAGTCTACGATATTCACCTTATTATTTCCCTTCTTTGTCATGTCGTCAGGTATAAGCTGTGACTGCAACAACAAAACATGTTTTAGTGTTCACATTATTGAACAAAACTATGCATTCGAAATGATAAAATTTTATAAGATGCTAGGCACATAACTTCTAAAAACATCACTAGCAACCTGCCTTACCCCACCATTCTCACCCATTAGGATAGGGCAAACGCTCTGCAGCTTAGTAGTTAAAATATTGTTAATGGAAACCTCTACACATAGGCGAGCTTCGACCTCTAGACTCTAGAAGAAGAGAAAACTTAGTTGAATATAATACCCTCTACCAACGAACACAAAAAAGTTATGGGGCTCACAGTCTACAGGTGGCACTGCCCTAGGTTGATGGCGGTGATTCCTTAGGCCCAAAACACCAGGCTCAACATATTACGGTGGGAAAAAACAATGAAGCAGCCAGAACCTAAGGGATTTGCAGGAAAACCTATAACCACAGTCCTTTCTAAAACCAAATGGTGAGACTCAGGTAAGCTCCATGCCAGTTAAAATCTCGGGCCTCTGGAGGTTCATCATGATCTATCAGGTTGCGGGCGAAAATGCCTTTGGACGGATTGGTGAGGTTCTAAGAGAAAATAGGGCGTCCAGGGCTAACTTGAACCTTGAAAGGAGAACGACTAAACCTAATATGAGGGGAGGATGCCTTTATAAACCTAAAAAAAAAATCTATCCACCCCCTCTTGGCCAACCACCAATTGACAGCTCGAAAAACACATTAAATCACCAATCAAGAGTAAGCACATGGAAAACCTACCTAGAAGGCGACCAGATAGACACACAATCATGGATGCTTGGGCTGATGTGCCACGTGAGCTTCAAACCAAAATTCCACCAATCAAGCAAAATCTCCATCGGGATAAATAAAATCACGACCAACAACATAAAATATCCCCATAAAAACAAAGTGGTAAAGACTCCTTCCAACAACGTATAAATAGGGTTTCACGGGTTAAACTCAATTAATATGGTTGGTAAAGCATTTAAAACCCACATGCATGAGGTTTAAGCATCAAAACAAAACACATCAGGAGGCCATGGATAAGCCAGCTTGAGAAAATCCTTGACAACGGTGGCTTGAAACCTAACAACACGCTCTCATTCCTTTTGTGGCTTAGCGATCAACACGGTATCGGAAATAAATACGGATGACAGCCGTCGTAGCGACTCCAAGAATAGAACTTCTTCGCTGAAGCTGGTTTTTGGAATATCAATATATCACTAAAAGATACTTCCGCTGTTGCGACGAAGAGATGGACATCCACTCGACGTAGCGGGTCGTAAGGCTCAGGCTTGGAAGGAAAACATGCCCGCCATAGCGGCAAAGAAACCATAACGACACCCGACAAGGTGAGAAAAATGGAATCAACAAGAAGTACTATATTTAAAACATGATCCCACTCGCCATTGCGGCATCGATCTCCGAAAAATTCTGATGCGGCGGGGAGGAAAATGACCCGACTCTGCTTTAGACACATCTTCCGCTTTATCGATTTGAAAAAAAATATTGGGCCATTGTTGCAGTTATATTCTTAGCAAACCTATGCTATGATGGCTCCATCNGGGGGAAAAGACCCCACTCTGCTTTAGACACATCTTCCGCTTTATCGATTTGAAAAAAAATATTGGGCCATTGTTGCAGTTATATTCTTAGCAAACCTATGCTATGATGGCTCCATCAAGAACATTGGAGTGCAATAAAAAGATCAGCCGTTGTAGCGGCTCCATAATCGAAAGACCACCCACTGTAGCGGGTTGATCATGAAGATACATCCGCTGTAGCGAGTCACAAGGAACCTTTCTGACCTAGTGAAAAAAAAAACTTGAAACTTTCCCAATGATGAAACAAATCATAAATGTTGGATTTCAAAAATCAAAAGGCCTAAGAAGCAAAAAGTAAACTTTAAAAAAGGGGAGCCGTAAAAAATGCTAAATTTTTTTGGGGTAGTAGTTGCAACAACAACAATTGGCGACTGGCTGGCGAACATAGACCTCTGGAAAAACTGAATTTTAAGATAAAAAACTGCTTTATTGTATTCTGTTAAATCAACTCAACCCAAATATTTTCAATATTTCTTTAAGATGTCCAAACCCCTTTAGGAATGTAATATTTAGAACTTTAACCTTTGATTATGGTCTGCTAGGGTAGGGTAACCAGGTTCTCAAAGTCTTGATAACTATTCCGAGGCTGAAATGTGGGGTTTATTTACTTCTGCATTAGGTTTCTCATAGCTCAGACATGACATGATCATAAGAGAGTGTGTATATATATATTCATTTGTTCCTCATTCCCATGCCTTTTGCATTCTTTTGACGCTTTTAGACATTTTGTCCTTTTGAGTCTTCCCGGATTGCCCCCCTTCATTTAAAACTTGGTTTAAGATATTCCATCCATAGTGTCCTTTTGTTTGAGAGATAGTTTGTGTTCAGCTCACGGACGAAGAAGAACTTCTAAGCAATCCTATCCATTTACGGATTTTATTCAGTATGTCTTTTTATATCTCATTTATTTCTAGGAATTTTGACTCTTTTAAGCCTCTTGGATTTTATTTGTAGCATGAGATCATTTTAAATACCATACACCTGTCCATCCTGCTTCCTCTCCATGGGTCCATTGCTGTTGGCTTCCTAGGACAAATTTTAATGTAAAAGTGGATGGAGCCCCAAAATAGTATTCTAGACTCTTCTTACCTCATCTATTTGACAGGGGTTAAATAGGACTTCAATGTGTTCATACCCTCCCTTCAAATAGTCTACCAACTTAAAGAATCTTGATCATGATACATGTACACTTGATAAGCATCCTTTCGGTTAAAGTATTTGCAGTTTTCCCAAAATTCCAATGTCCCCCAAATGCCAAAAGTTGTGCTGGCTTATTTGAAAACCGAAACAAAGAAAAAACAACAAACTTAAATAAATCAAACTGAAAGAAAGCAAAGTATTAACTACGAAAAAATTGAAACAAAAATCAAGAGATTTATTTATGTATAGAAAATTTCAAAAAGCTTCAAGTAAAATAAGGTTTTAGAACCAAACCATTAACTGGAAGATTCTCTTCCCACCCCTGTAAATCTAGTAACTTGTATGTCGAGGGGCCTAGCTTTTCTACAATATGAAATGGGCCTATCCATAAATGTTGAAACTTAGTGTGCTTACCCTTTTCATCATGTGGGTGATCCCACTTCAGAACCAAATCTCCTACCTCAAACTCTTTATTCCTGGGCTTGTGCTTGTCAAACCATCTTTTCAAAATATCTTGCTGGTGCTTAAACATTTCTTTAGACCTAGATCTAGACTCCTCTAATTTCAGTAGAGTATTGATTTGGTCTTGCAAAACCTCACTATTAGACCCTCTAGATGGTTGGGCTAATTGAGAAGAAGGAAACAAATTGTTAGGGGGAAGGATAGCTTCATTTCCATAAACTAAGGTATAGGGTGACACACCTAAGGAGTTCTTGGGTGTAATTTGATCAACCCAAAGTGCATTAGGAAGAGCTATATGCCAGCTTCTCTGATTTTCTATTAAATTCTTTTTTAGAATCCTAATGAGATTTTTATTAGTAGATTGCGGCTAACCCATTACCTTGCGGATAATAGTTAGCAGAATAATGTAATTTAATTCCATTCTCATTGGAAAATGCAGTAAGCTTGATTGAAAAAAAATAATGTGTTATAAAAAACCAGGGAAATTAGAACCCCAAACCTGGTCATAATATGGTCCTGTAAGAAATCCATAACCGCATCTTCATTTACTTTCCATAACGAGATTGCTTCTACCCATCTAGTAAAATAATCTGTGGCCATGAGGATGTACTTGTGTTGTAATAAAGAACCGATATTATTCTCTTTGATAATATCGATTCCCCATTGCTCGAATGGTTCGAAAATAATAACCGGTTGTAATGGTCCTACTGCCTTTGCTTGTCTTCCATTGCTCCTTTGGCATGTATCACATTTCCTTATGTAAGCATGAGCGTCTTTAAACAAAGTTGTCCAATAGTACACATCCTTTAGAATCTTGTGTACTGTAGTGTCTCCTGAAAAATGACCTCAGCAGGGCCATCATGCAAGTATTTCATGACTTTGGCTGCATCTTCTCATTCTAAACATCTGAGAAAAACTTCATCGTAGTTTTTTCTGAACAACACTCCATCGATTATTTGATACGATGCAGACTTCACGCGCAATGACCTTCTCTATTTGGAATTCTAGTGCTCAGGAAAATAACCCTGTTGGAGATAATGTACTAAATATCTATACCAAGATTCTAGGGCTATAAATATGGGGCACACATCTATCATATGCAATTCAATCTCATTTTCCCAATCATTTTCTTCATTGTTCATACTTTCAGCCATTAGTTTACAAAGTCCTTGTCCTTTGACAATAGTTGCAGGTTTAAATTCCAAGTCATACTCCTGCAAGGCTGTGACCCAATTTGCCCTTATCTCTCCTAACTCCTTCTGTACAAAGAGATTTCGGATTGCCGAGTGAGGCACAATAAATTTGGTTCTGTTCTTTAGTATATATGGTCTAAATTGCTTTAACTCCTTAAAAATTGCATATGCTTCTTTATCAATAGCGAGATAATTCAACTCAACACCTTTTAAACCAGTGCTCATGAACGATATGGGGTACTTGTCTCCCCCTTCTTCTTTCTGCGTAAGCACTACTGCTAGTGAGTTGTCTGAAGCAAAAGTGTATAAGATGCAATATTTCTCAAAATTTGGACTTTTGAGAGAAGGCGCATGAGATATCACTATTTTAATCTTGTAGAATGCACCTTTCTCTAAGTCCGTCCATTTAAACTGAGCACTTTGCTTAATAATTTGTTGCAAAGGTTTGACTATTTGAGCAAAATCGAGCACAAACCTTCGCACAAAGTTTATAGTCCCCATAAAAGATTGCATTCCTTTCTTATTGTGGGGCAAAGGGATCTGTTCTATAGCTTTAATCCTTTCTGGGTCTATGGAGATCCCTTTCTTAGAAATTATATGACCCAGTAGATTTACTTCTAATACAACGAAAAAACACTTCTTTAGATTTAAAGAAATGGCATACTTCCGGCAGCGATCAAAAAATTGTTTTAGATGAAAAGTGTGCTCTTCTCTTTTCTCGGAGAAAACTGTAACATCATCCATATAAACTACTACGCTGCATCCAATCAAACTGCAGAAATCTATGTTCATCGCCCTTTGGAAAGTTTCTCCAGTGTTGATAAGACCAAAAGGCATCCTTCTATATGGAAAAGTCCGCCATTTAGTTCTAAAAGTGGTCTTCAGTCTGTCTTCTTCTGCTACCAACACTTGGTTGTAGCCTAAGAAACTATCTTGCAGAGAATAATTTTGATCCTGAGACCATGTGCAATATCTGTTCCATGGGGGGGACTCGGTAGTTATCTTTATCAGAGGAACGATTCAAATTTATGAAGTCCACACAAAGTCTAATCTACCCAAACTTTTTTCTTACTGATACCAAATTCAAAACCCATTCCGAGTGTCTAACTCTAAAAATAATTCTCGCATCAAGCTACTTCTTCACTTCCTTTTGAATCAAAGGTTCTAATTTGGGATGCATCTTTCTTAAAGGCTGCTGAAATGGCTTGAGTCCTACTTTAATCAGAACAACATGTTGTATAATGCATGTATCATATGTATTAACATCTTCGTATGTCCAAGAAAATAAATATTTATATTTTTTAAACAAGCTAATGAATTTGCTTCTTTCCTCATGTGAGCAACACTTTCCCAAGTTTACATATTTTGGCTCAGCTTCTGACCCCAAATTTAATAGCTTAAATTGCATAGATGAACTGTGCGTTTTGACGTTTGTTGGTCTTCTAAACTTGTTATTCAGATCAAACATTTCTTCCAAAGTTCTAACTCCTTTGGGTATAAAATTTCCACTTCAAATATTTTCTTGATGTTCTTCGTCATCGATTACAGCCTGTTAATAGGAAAAATACACCTCCTGCGGACATGAGTTGTTCCTCTAGTATGAATGGTTCATATCTAGAATAGATAGTACACAACATAATTGGAAGCCTTTCCCTAGAATGGGTGGATATCTGGAATAAGAGACTTTGATGAAAAAGCGTGGTTGTCTCTTGCAATGCTAGCTCTTCATTGATGTACCTGCATGATCACATGAAACCAACGCACAAGATAAAAAAGTACCAGCAAATGTTCTACTATTCTATGCTAGCGACTAAGGAATCTAATAATAAAATATATGATATAAACACAATATACTTTATGGGAAAGGAACCAATTTTGCATTAAATAAAGAAGAAGAAATTTACAACCTATGCCTTAGTGTCAATAAGCTCCTTCACAATGCCAATATCTTGTCCCCGATAGCTCCAACTTTGCTCCTCCTATGCTCACCCTACTGATCTAGGCCAGAATAAAAATGCACCAGCATAACCTTGCTCTCCCCCTAAACCATGGATATGAACCTGCTTTTATAGGCTTTGGGAGGATAGGGATGGTTGAGGAAATGGTGGGTGAGGTGGATAGGAGATCCTAGAAGGATGGATCTCGATCCCAGGTGGTCCTCAGGTGTAGGGACAAGGGAGCCACAAAGCCTTCCTCTGAGAATCTTTGTGGAATCCTCTCTTTTTCACTTTTTACCAAGGGCATCGCTTCTTCCTTACAATGACAGAGCGGTGATAGGGTAGAACTGCGCCTTGTACAAGGGTTAAAGGCAGTGCCACTACTTACTTCCAAACAATTTAAGGCGATGCAGAAGAAGGTAACACTATTTGACTAAAAGGTAGGAGCGGTGCTGGATTTGATATGTATGATTGATATCTAGACCAGGATTTTAATTCATGACTTGGGATTGAGGGAAAAACGCTATGTTTAGGGACTCATCACATGTTGATGACGAGATTTATGTGTAACAGAATCCCTTCCCAAAGCATAAGGCTAGAGGGATACGATAGGAGAGAGATTTGAAGGAGCAAGTTATCACCTCAAGGCAAGAATAAACTTGATCGAAGATCAACAACTAGGAATCTGCAATACATCAATACTTTTGACTCATGAAAAAATGTGTTCTCATCATGGTTGCAGACCAATACAAGGTAGATCCATGAGAGAGATTAACAACCATGGATACTAGAATACATCGTAGATCCATGTGATAAAAGACTTAAAATTGGGACATAGCTACTAGGAATACACTATAGATCTATGTCAAAATGAACACAAATTCGAGCACAACCACGACCATAGATATGTGGATCCATGTTGGGACTTCATATAATATACTCCATTGCAACCTAGGGAAAAATCTATGAGTGCTTTAACGAGTTCCCAAGGTCTTTGTCTCATCTTCCACAAAGTATGATTCTATCCATGTGATTACAATGATTTGAAGTTGAACATGGTAGAAACCACTTGATTACCTGTCAACGATGTGAATCGTTAACAAGTATGAGGGAGATCACCATTGATGTCAATGATTCCCAAGGTACCCTAGTACAAACTACTAAATGCGAATGGATGATTTGATGTCAAACACTCAGTCGAGTCTATTGATCAAAGGTCAATGATGTGAACCTATGTCTAAAGTGAGAGAACCTGTCATTGAGGCATACTGATATCAAGGTACTAATTTTTTTTCTAATATTAATTCCAGGATAATGAGTTGATGTCGATAGGAATAGTCCCATTGAAGGAGGGACATGATGAATCCCACATCAATGACACGAAACTCTAAATACAGTTTTGTATTGTTGTAGATAATGTAACCAAAGACTGACTGAAAAGGTACTCACAAAAAGGATGATTGCAGATGTAAACTTTGAACTTCCCTTTGAACATAGGATGACATGGAAAAAGACTTAGCAGCATTGACTCGATGAGACAGAACATGATACGACAATGGACAATGCATTCTTTTGAAAGAATCAAAGGAGTGATATGACTCATGAAAATGGATCGAATCAGAGACAAGTTGATTTACCCAATTTTTGAATGAAATGCAGACAAGCACCATGTTCAAAGGTGACGAAAAAATTCCATATTATTTGCAAAATGAATTGATTCCCTTCCCTTGATTTCTCCATCATGATTGATGAGTGCCTCTTTTCATTTTTTCAAGTTCAAAGAGGATAACAAACACTCGTTGTAGCTCATCCTTTGGACAAGTCCAAACTCATATGTTTTACAAACCTGAGAAAGGAGGGGTTCGTTTCCAAAAGAGGGTCTCTTAGTGTTTATTTTAACGAGTCCATTGAAAGTAAACTCAGCATCATTCATATTTAGAGAGTCTGAAAGAAGACATAAGGAGACTCCAAAGGGATCATTTTCGTAAAATCGTCGATTCGAACCAAAAAAGAGATAAACTACTGTTGAGCAGACGAATCTTCAAATAATTTTATGAGTATGAAGAAGACAAGTAATTGACAATATTTTCCTATGTAGGGAGTCCAAAAAGAGTTTAAAGGAGACTCCATCAGGTCTCTTTTCATGATGGAAGGTTTTTACGAGCCTGAAAAGAATTGGAAAAAGACTCAGAACTTTGATACTGGGTTTTGAGAGCGTGATCAAAGTGTCGAAATGAATGCTCAAGGACCTTTTCCATTTTTAAAAAGTATGAAAAAGTAAAAAACAAAATTTCCCATAGACAATACTGCTTATTTCTTCCCCTACAAGACTTAAAAACAACCATTAGTTTCCCAAAATATTCGAAAAAATGAATTTTATGAACTATATTAAAGGGTATTCCTATAAAAAAGATTTAAGACATTAAAAAACCCTAAAAACATGTTATAAAAGCTAAGTAAATAGTAAAAACCAATTCATTTAATAACCAAACCTTGGAGAGAATTTTGGGATATTTGGAGCCAAAAATTCAGTTGGAGATTGTGGGAGTATCCACAGTCCGTTTTTCGCATCATCGGATTCAGGTAAAAGCTAAAATAGTTCTCTTTATTTTCATGGTTTCCATTTTTAATTTAGTTTGGGATTTGGACCCTCATGAGAAAACCTAAAACATGCTTTACAGGCACCGCCTCTAGCCTTTACAGGAAGAGCGGTTCCCGATAAGAGTCATAGAGTTTCAATTTTGCTTAGGGGGTGGCACCGCCCTGTTGTAAAGGGATAGGCATGGTGCCAGCTGTGAGGTCCAAAAAACACATGGCGTGGCCAAAATAAAAGATTGCAAGAATTTTTGATGGTTGGATGTGCTTCTAAATGACTCTTTAATGATTTTTGGCAGGTTCATTTGGTAAAAAATGGTTATTTGGAAAGAAAGACAACATGATGAGGACGATTCCCTTGCCGCAATAAATGCAGGTTGTGTGGATTCCCTACGAGTCTATGGATTCCTGGAGTTCTTCCATACCCCTAGTATGGTTTCGCATGCATGGTTATCACAATACATCCTACGGATGTGGAATCCTGAACAACAACATTTTGAGGTGGGACCTCATGTTCTGACTACAGAGGTGGAAGACATTTATTTTATGACAAGGATATTAGATGGGGAGCCTCTATTTCTTTAACTGTTTCCCTAGGTGGGGGCGTGACTACACAAGAATTGATTGATCATCATTTTATGCATGGTACAAAAATGCCAGGTAAGAATATTCCCATCAAGGCTGTGATGGATATCCCACTTCGCACTATTTTGTTTACTATGTAGATACTAGCTGGGAGCCATGGGCCTCACCAGGCATCCGGGGCACATATGATGTACGCCTTGGAAGCTATGGCACCTATGATTTTTAACTGGGTAGAAGCACTTCTTCCCGTTTTCAAGGACCAGGTGACAAAGTGTCGACAAGGGGAACTAAAGAAATTTGGGTATGGGTCCATTTTATCTAGCTTGTTCCTCAAGAGGGTACCTCTCATGAGGCCCCAGGTGGTCTTCATAGAGCTTAGGGATAGATACCCATGCATGTTGAGGTGGGTAGAGATCATGGCCCGCACAAGAGGTGGCAGGGACGAAGTGAAATTCGAGGCTGCCTTCTTTCGTTGGTTGAGTGACCAGATCCTCATGATAGAGGATTATGCATATGCAAGGACCGACTTTAGAGGCGATCGTGATCTGCCATTACCACCTGGTGTGTAGTGGGGAGATATTGGTAAGAAGAAAAACCCTAAAATGTTGATCATATTTTTATATTTTTGTATTTTATGTTTTTTATGGGTAGTAACAAGACCTAAAATTTTACATGCAGATGTTGGTGATGCACGGCCTGGGGGATCCTCCCCAATGGTTAGGAGAGCCGAAGATCGATTTGTTCATAGAGGTGATGACCATCTCATTGAGCTGGAGGAGAACTTGGAGCGACTGACTCTTGACATTCGAGACACAACGATAGATTACCTCCCTATGAGGTATTAGAGACACACTGCAGGAGTGCCAGGTCGCTTCGACTAAATGTTACGTAGGGTAGCGTGGGCCATCATGTGCTATAATGAGCATCATTAGATGGTGGTCTGTATGATGTACTACTAAAATTTGACTAGCTTCAGGATTTTTGTATTATTTTTTATTTTCTAAAAGCCACAATGCTTCAGATGAGGTCTCGTGATCACATTTTTTGTAAAAAACACTCTTTATATATATATATATATATATATATATATATATATATATATATATANTGTGTCATCTATAGTTTATTTTACAATGAACCATGTTTATTTTACCAGTTATGAATGGGAAATATACCAGTCTAGGATGTAGTTTGCTAACGAATCAACAACTGTATTATCTGACCTAGGGATATGCTTGTAAGTAATAAACTTGAATGACCTCTCTAATAAATGCACTTTTTGAAATAAATGGAGGAGTACAAGGTTTCTGATGGTATAGACATGGTTTAGATGACAAACCACAAATTGCGAATCCATAAACACTACCAAATCATGAATGTCTCGAGATGCAACCTCAGTCAGTAGACCTATTATTGCCTGATACTCGATGATGTTGTTGGAAGAGGGGCCAATACAAACCACTCTTGAAATAATTAAGTCATGAGTTGAGGAATACAGAACACAAGCAGATGAATCAAGGTTCAGGGTATGATGAAAATAACCATCAACGAAGCCGTAAAGAGCCATCCGATATGCGTAACCAAAACATGGTATAAACAGTTTGGACACTAAACTCAGAACCATATTGAATCAAGATACAACAAACTGAAAGCAAAAAATATACATATATACAAGGTACCATACAAAAATGATTTAAGCATAGTACCTCTTTAGGTACAACCCATTGCGAGGTTACCCAAAGGGTATCCTTTCATAATCCATGAGCTTGTAAGTCCCTTTCTCTAAAAATTTGCTAACGATAAAGAGACCATACCACATTGACTCAAACTTCCCTTTACCTAGTTTATCATGTTTCTGATTGTAGGTCAGAACTAGGTCACCTTCATTGAAAACACGAGGCTGAACAGATTTATCATACTGTTCCTTGACACATTTCTTATGTGCCTCATTAGCTAAGGAAACATCTCTTCTATTTTCGTCAAGATTAGTCAAGTATAGAAATCTTTCTTCCTTGATGGAAGAGTTTGGCAGAAGTTCTACCGCAAGTTTTAGTGATAGAATCTGGCATTGGACAGGAAGGACACCTTCTAGTCCGTAAATTAATTGGAAATGTGTGAAACCAGTCACTGTTTTTATTGAAGTCCTATAAGCCCAAAGAGCAGAAAAGAGAGTCAGGTGCCATTTGGATTTATGATCTCCAACCATCCTCCATAGCATAGTCTTTAAATTTTTTTAATGGCCTCAACCTGACCATTAACTTGCGGATAGTAAGAAGTTGATTTTTCATGGCGAAAAACCAGCTTAGTACTTAACTCAGTCATCATGCGATTCCGGAAATGCGATCCATGGTCAGTGACTATAGACTATGGGACTCCAAACCTAGCTATCACATGAGTGAATAAAAAGAGGGAGGCAGTCTTACCATCCCCTGCATACGTAGGCATAGCCTCAACCCATTTCATGAAATAATCAACGGCTACGATGATGTAACCCCCCTAGCTAAGGTAGGCTTACAATGCATAAAGTCAATACCCCATTTGGAAAAAGGACCAACCACAATTATGGGGTGCAAAGGAGCAGGGTGGGTGCGCTTTTTCGAATAGAAATGTTGGCAGGGTGGGAATTTCTTAATAGCCTCATGACAATCTTTGAAAATTGAAGGCTAGAAATAGCCAGCGCGAAGGATTTTTTGGGTCGTAGCCATCCCAGAAATATTGTTGATGAAAATATTTCACCTTCTGCAGACATCAAGGTGTTCCGCTGGTCTAAATGGTTCAGATCCATAACAAATAGATCACAGAGGTTGATAACTCCCCCTAGATGCTGTAGATATTTGGAATACAAGTCTTTGATAGTTCACCTGTGTACCTGCAAAAGAGTTCAACACGAAACAGATCAAAGCAACCATAATATGATCTACTAATCTATGCTAGTGACTAAGGAATCTAGCAATGTATACCTGAAATCAAACATCAATAATATATATGGGATAGAAAATCAACTTGCATTAGAAATATGAAGAATTTTACAGCCAAGCCTTAGTGTTGACATGCATCTCCATGAAACCAGCTCTTCATCCCCAAAAGCTCCGACTCTAGCTCTCTATGCTCTCTCCAAATGATCTTGGGCCAAGAATGAGTCCAACAACATAACAATACCTTCAATGTTCTCTCCTCAACCATGGCTATGAGCTCATATTTATAGGGCTTTAATGGATAGAGATGGTTGAGAAATTAGTGGGTGAGGTGGCCTATAAGATCCTAGGATGAGGGATCTTGAGCTCAACCAACCCACAACAGTAGGGATAAGGCAGTACACGAGGCTTATCATCTATAAGCCTCGAGAAGCTTCTCTTTTTCCCCTTTTACCCAGGGCACCACGCTTCTCCTTCTATGACAGAGCGGTTCTGGTAATAACTGCCTATGGACCAAGGGCAATGGGCGGTGGCACTGCTTGTGGATAACCGATGAAAAGCGATGCAAGAAGGGGCACCGCTCATGGATAAGGGAGGATGAGCGGTGCTGGGAATTTGTATGATAAACTGATAAGAAACCATTTAGTCTTCACTCCAGAGGCTGGGATTTAGGGCAAGTAGGTATGTCAAAGGTCTTATCACATGATGGTGACAAGATTTTGGTATAAAATGATGCCCCCCAAAGCATGAGTCTTAGAGTGATACGATAAACGAGAGCTTTGAGAACAAGTCGTTGCCAGGAGACGAAAATGTTGGCTCGATCAGAGAATGTAGTCAAGTAGGCATCTATAGTACATCAATATGTTGACTCATAGACACAAGTAACCAAACTCATAGCTGCATACCAATACAAGGCAGATCCATGAATGGAATAAACAAGCATGGCTACTAGAATATAGCGTAGATCCATGTGATAGAGGACTCAAACTTGGACATAGTTACTAGACATACAACGTAGATCTATGTCATATAGACGCAAATTTGAGCATAGCCACGACCATACAAATGTGGATCCATGCTAGATATACAAAACTCCATCGCA
>LPNX010394481.1:220211-261597 GCA_001517045.1 Pseudotsuga menziesii
AGGCCAGGGTCTTCATCTCGTCTTCCACAAAGTACAATTATATCCATGTGATTACAATGATCTGAAGTTGAACATGGTAGAAACCACTTGATTATCGGCCAATGATATGAACCGTTAACAAGTGCGAGGGATATCGCCATTAATGTCAATGATTCCCAAGGTACTCTAGTACAATCTACTGAGTGTGAATATATGTCCTGATGTCGAACACCCAGTTGATTCTATCAATCAAAGGTCAATGATGTGAACCTATGTCGAGAGCGAGAGATTCTGTCATTAAGGCATATAGATCTCAAGGTGTTAAATATTGTTTCTAAGACTATTTCCTGGATGATGAGCTGATGTCGATGGGAATAGTCTCGTCGAAGGAGGGCCATGACGAGTCCCACATCGACGACATGAAACTCGGAACATAGTTCTGGAATGATGTGAACATAGTAACCATATGACTCACTCAAAGATACTGACACATAGGCTGTGTATACTGTAGAGGTAATACTTCTTCAAATTTCCTTTGAACATCGGGTGACAAACAAAATGACTTGGCAGCATGACTAGACAGGATAGACACACAATGTGACAGTGGAAAATGCATTCTTTTGAAAGACTCAAAGGATTGGCATGACTCATGAAAGTGGATCATCATAGAGATCAGTTGAATACCCAATTAACTGACATGATTGTGAAGACAAGTTCCATGTTCAAAGGTAATGACAAACAACTGACATTATTTGCAAAATGATTCCCTTTCCCATTTTCCCCATCATGATCGATGAGTGCCTCTTTTTGGTTTTACGAGTTCAAAGAGGGTAACAAACACTCGATATAGCTTGTCAGAAGACAAGTACAAACTCATATGTTTTACGAACCTGAGAGAGGATGGGTTCGTTCCCAAAACGGGTCTCTCAATGTTTAATTTAACGAGTCCACTGAAAGAAAACTCGGTATCATTCATGTTTAGAGAGTCTGAACGAATACAGAAGGAAACTCCACGGGGGTCCTTTTTTGTATGATTTAGTCTCTAAGGCTCTAAAAAGTATAAAATCATACCTTAGAGAAATATTCCAGTCATGATTGGCTGGAGCGTTCCTTTCTCGTAAATAGTCCTATTCGAACCGAGAAAGAGATAACCTACCGTCGGACGGACGACTCTTCAAATACTTTAATGAGCGTGAAGAAGACAATATCGCTCGACAATCTTTTCGGATTTAGGGAGCCTGAAAAGGGTTTAAAGAGAAATCCATTAGAATTTTTCATGTTTGAATCCAGAGCACGAAAAAGTAATAAACTAAGCTCAAACCACTTTTCATGTCTTAACCAGAGCGCGAAAAATGAAAAGTAAGCTCAACACCATCTTACTATTTTTAACGAGCTTGAAGATCAGTTGAAAGAATGCTCAGGGATTGGTTTCATTTATATGCAAGCTTGAAACCAATGGGTAAACTATGCTTAAAAAAAATCCCATTAACATGGTATACAAAGGTTGGAATCTAGCCCCCAGCATGATTGCTAGCGAAGCTTACGCCTAGCATGGTTGCTAGCGGCTTGACATGCCCCCAAGCTTCATTTCATCTGACGATTCTTCTTCAATACCCAACCTAAAAACCTGGTTACTAATGTGAAAATGTTCACTAGGGGGGTAGGAAGAACGAGAATCGGGCAGGCGAAGGTTCAAGTTCTAACACTAAAGGGAAGACTCGACTCAAGGGAAGGGGATCTGTTTCATTTTTACACAAGCTTGAAACAGAAGGTAATTATGCTTGGAGCATGATTTCATTTTTATGCAAGCTTGAAACCAAAAGGTAAACTATGCTTGAGGAGTGGATTTATTTTTTAACGAGCTTAAAACCACAGGGTAAACTATGCTCTAGACATGGTTTCATTTTTATGCAAGCTTGAAACCAAAAGCGTAAACTATGCTTAAGGAGTCGTTTTATTTTTTAACGAGCTTGAAACCAAAGGGTAAACTATGCTCTCAAACCTACTCCTACCAAACATGATATCTAGAGGTTGGTAGGTTTCCCCCATTGCATAAAAGCTAGTGGCTTAGCTCCATTATGATTTCCATAGACTAGAGCCATGCCCCCCATTTTACCTATGATGGGAAGAAGCTAACTAGAAGAAGGGGAAAGAGCCACAAGAACATGCGGCACATTCAGGGTAGTTTGATTACTAGGAGTAATGCGATGGTTAGGTGTAACAAAGGAAAGCTGATCAATGGTCACAATCTTCCCATCATGGGGAAAATGCATAACTCTAAAGAGTGTGGACATAACAACCTTCATGGCATAAAAATAATCACGTCCAAGGAGCAGGTTGAAATCTAAAGGACCTTGGACCACCATAACATCAATACAGACAATTTTCCCTCCTAACATAATAGGCAAACAAGGAAGGGTCCCTAAAGGTGCAGTAGGTCTGCGATTAAAAGCTAGTATCTGATTGGTGGCTGGCACAATCTGAGGAGAACCTAAAGCTTGCCAAGCAGTTGAGGATAGAATACTAACAGAAGACCCTTCGTCAACAATAGTGCGAAGTATCCGCCTAGAAGTAACATTCACAACTATCTGGAAAGGAACACTCGAATGAAGACGAGACTCTGTTATCTTACTCCAGTCAAAGGAAATAAACTCACTACTCGTAGAGGGTTCTGTTGAAACAAACAAAATTTCCTCTTGTTGAGAACAATCAGAGCGAAGCATAAAAAATTCGGCAGGTTTTGGTTCATTCTCTACTGGAAGAGAAGAACAAGACGAAGATTTGGTCAAAGAGACTACTTTAGTCTTAACACTCTTAGATAAAAGAGTGGGATTGGGTTGAGATGACACTGACTTGACCACTTTAACTTCACTCTCCAAAGGAAGAGTGGGATCAACCACAGATAAATCTGAATCAACCACTTGGTCAACCAGTGGGGGATAGAGGGATAACTTACTATCACTTGTTGGAATCACCTGTTGATGATCAGTAATATTTTCCAACCAATGCGAAGCTTCATCCATGCTTGGACAAAGAAAATTTTGATGCATAGCCTTGCATATCAAACAAGGATACAAGACTTTACCCTTACGACCTTTTACCAATGGGTCACTGGTTGAGGGAGTATCGTCAACATAATGATCAAAGGTTGATGACACAGATGATTTGGATCTTTTAGACCACTCTTCTTGTACATGGGAGAGACCGGGACACTCCTTAAGAAGGTGGCCCCCCTTGCAAAGCTTACAAGGGAACTTGGGTTTTCTGGGTGTTCTCTTAGAATGAGCACCATCAAGAGCAGATGGTTGCTTCTTTTTCTCTTTCTTATCCTTCTTCTTTTTACCCTTCCCTTTCTTCTTCTTCTTATCCACATGAATACTAACCATAGAGCTTTGGTCAAGCGAAGAAGAAGAAAGGGGAGAAACAACAACCGACAAAGAAGGATAGGGATTAGGTTGAGTTCGATCCTCTCCCGGAGGAGAGGAGACATTTGAGACATTAGGTGTAACAGGAATTACCGAATTAAATATCCATACCGGTAATCCTATAGTTAATCCAGGAAGATTTAGAGTGGCAATAAAGGGAGGACCAATACCTTCACTTGGAGGGAATACATAAGGTATACCTTGGAAGGGGACCTATTGAGTGGTAGTCCCAGATGAGGATGCCATCTCTAAACTCTCTAATAACCCGCTAACTACCACGCACAAGAAAGTACTACTCAAACTAAAAGCAACAAGCAAACATGTGAAAGGAGTGGATAAGAGTCAGGAACCTCACAGGACAGTTCAAAAGGATAAGTCAGATGCTTTGAGGATTCCTAAAAGGGTCTCCTGATATACGCAAGGTACGAGGGAGCTCAAAACGGTAGTAGTGCTATCTAATGCATAACCGTACACAAGGGACCTTCCAATATACAATCGAGTACGCGAAGTACCTTTCTATATACCTCAAGGGTACGTGAAAGGATGTTCTATATACTGACGGTACGTGGAAGAACAGCGCAAGTCCCGGGATGTAATGCTGACAAATAACGAAAGTTCCTATGTTTAACGATGCCCAAACACGTCTCTAACTTATCACTCAAATTGCTAAATTTTTTAACCTAGTACTACCGTTAATTTTATCTTGTGCATTTAGGTGGAACCATGGAGTGGAAACTTGAAATAAAAGAAGATGCACTCTGATCTATATGATAATGCAAGTTTTCCTCTTCAATGAAATCTACCTAAGAGAGGGAGAGAGATTTACTTTTCTTCCCAAAAATGCACACCCAAATGCAAATGCAATTCTATCTTTTCAAAAGAAAAGTGAAATATCAATGCACCCCAAACAATCTTCAAAGCAAATAAGAAAGAGATCTAGAGAACATATAACATAAATCAAAATGTTTCCTATCTTTTCATGCTTGAAAAATACGCATAAAAACTCAATGGAAAGATGATTTCACTAACGTATCCAAAGAAATCTAACTCTAATGTATGCAAAGTTGAAAACAGATATTTCTTCTTAATGAAAGTAAGATCTAGAATCTTGAACAATCATGCAAAAAACAAGAAGAAAATTGTTCAACAAGCTTGCGGATAAAGAAAAAGAGAGAGAAAACTAAAACTTCTCATTGAAACAGACAAGGAAACAAAGAACCAATCTTTCCTATCAAGTGTTGAAAAAATCAGCATGCAAAAGGAAACAAGAATCGCCCCAAGCAAAGAAAGACCCAAAACAGCATGGATCACTCATGCATTCCAAGTCCAAAACAAACCAAAGCCTACACATGAAAATGAAATGTATATTTCCAATTTCGATGAATAATATCTACAGAAAAGAGCAAGAGGTTTCAAGCAAAGAAAAGAACACGAAATCCAATGCAAGAAACAGAAACTCTCTTTGAGAATATAACACTCAAAGCAACTGTAGAATATGCAATTCATGGCCCCTCCCAGCCATGAGGGAGCATTTTTTTTCAAAAGTACACTTCATTTTCATCAAAAAGTAAGCTAAAAACACACAAAAATAAAAAAAACAAATCCTAGAACAGGGCCTACCGTGGCACCGTGCAGATGAAGCTGCTGACAAGTGGTTTTGAGGCAGAACCGCTTGTTGCTCACTGGATTCAGGCGGTGGAACCGTGGGCTGCTAACTGGACACAGGCGGTGGCACTGCTCCTTTCCTACAGAACATGTGTGGCTCCCTGAAATCACCCAGAACAATAGGAGAACGAGAAATCATGTTAGAAAAAGACTAGATCAAGGCAAATACTATTGAATTGAGTATGGAAATAGAGCATAAAAGATCGAAATGACTTAGATATGAACAGATCTGGAAATTTCAAACCCAAATAATACAAATAAGAAAGTAGATCTGACTGTAAAGAGTTGAAGAAAATGGAGCTTGGATTTGGACAAGAGTTGCAGACTGAGGATGATCAAAACAACTGAATACAACTACTCCCCAACGGAGTCGCCAAATTTGTTGATCGAAATATTTCACCTCCTATAGACAACAAGGTGTTCCGCTGGTCTGAATGGTTCAGATCCAGAACAAATAGATCACAGAGGTTGATAACTCCCCCCTAGACGCTGTAGATATCTGAAATACAAGGCTTTGATAGTTCACCTGTGTGCATGCAAAAGAGTTCAACACGAAACATATCAAATCAACCAGAATATGATCTACTAATCTATGCTAGTGACTAAGGAATCTAGCAATATATATCTGAAATCAAACGTCAACAATATATATGGGATAGAAAATCAACTTGCATTAGAAATATGAAGAATTTTACAACCAAGCCTTAGTGTTGACATGCATCTCCATGAAACCAGCTCTTCATCCCCTAAAGTTCCAACTCTAGCTCTCTATGCTCTCTCCAAATGATCTTGGGCCAAGACTCAGTCCAACAGCATAACAATACCTTCAATCTTCTCTCCTCAACCATGGCTATGAGCTCATATTTATAGGGATTTAATTCATAGAGATGGTTGAGAAATTAGTGGGTGAGGTGGCCTCTAAGATCCTAGGATGAGGGATCTCGAGCTCAACCAACCCACAACAGTAGGGATAAGGCAGTACATGAGGCTTATCATCTAGAAGCCTCAAGAAAATTCTCTTTTCCCCCTTTTACCCAGGGTACCACGCTTCTCCTTCTATGATAGAGCGGTTTTGGTAATAACTACCTATGGACCAAGGGCAATGGGCGGTGGCACCACTTGTGGACAACCGATGAAAAGCGGTGCGAGCAGGGGTACTGATCCTGGATAAGGGAGAATGAGTGGTGCTAGGAATTTGTATGATATACTGATGAGAAACCATTTAGTATTCACTCCAGAGGCTGGGATTCAGGGCAAGTAGGTATGTAAAAGGTCTTATCACATTATGGTGATAGGATTTTGGTATAACAAATATGACCGCCACACGCTCCAGAGTGGCATACATTAAAGACTTGTTCAGCCTCTTCATGTGTAAGGCATCGTCAGAGAATGGAATCGATACCACATCTATACAATGTATCATTTAAGATGAGGTAGTACTTTTCATGGTGATGGATATGATGACTATCGTCATAGGATACATTGGGATGAAATATTTGAGTTTGGATATAAATGATTAAATCTCCATACATTGGGTCGGTTGTGCTTATCAAGAACATAAATTCATCTGGAAATGAATCGCTGGGCTCAGTATCCATCAAAGCACATGGAAGGTCACACATCAGCTCTGCAAAGACCAAGGATTTCTTTGAAGTCGATTTGGAAAAATGAAGGTCAAATTCCTGTAGGATGACAATCAAATGAGAATATTTCCCCCCTAGCACCCGATGAGTCCGGATGTAGTACATAGGGTTTTGATCTGCAAATACCATGGTAATGTGAAGCAAGATGTAATGATGAAATTTATAAACAACAATGACTATAGCCAACGCTAAATTCTCCACATGCTAGTATCGGGTTTCAAAATCAATGATATTATTACTGGCATAATATATCATGTGTTCCTGACCATTGGGATCTTCCTGCACTAAAAGCATTCCATTGGTAGTAGTGGAGGCAACAACATACAAGAGAAATTCCTTTGAATAATCTGGGGGTTGTATCATGGGTGAATGAGTCAGAGCATGCTTAAGATTATCCAAGGCTCACTGGTCCTAGTCATCCTAGAAGAAGGGAGTATCCTTCTTTAGGAGACACATATAACCATGCGTTTTGTCAGCGAAATTGCAAACAAAACGATGAAATTTTTTTTCCTTCCCTTGCAAAATTTGGAGCTCAACAATGTCTGTTGGGGCAGGTAGGGCCAATATATCAGCAATCTTTAGTGGATCAATCCAGATGCCATCCTTAGAAACCACAAAGCCAAGAATACGTCTCGTCTTAACGCAAAAAACACATTTGTGTGGATTGAGCTGTATGTTATAATGACGACATCTCATGGAAATGTCCCTAAGATGTCCAGGGTGGTCCTCCCGTTGCTGTGAATGAGTTGGGAGATTGTCAAGGTACGGCTCCACGATGTTCTTAATATCATGAAACGTATAGGACATGGCACGCTGGAACGTAGCTCCGACGTTCTTGAGGCCAAAAGGTTCCTATAGGAAAAGGTTCCCCATGGGCATATAAATGCCATTTTGTGTTGATCGAAGGGAAATATCTCAATCTGATTATAGCCATAAAATCCATCCATGAATGAGAAGATGACACTTCCAACATAGTTGTCGATAATCTGGCCAATATGCGGAGTTGGAAAATTGTCTTTAGGACAAGGTTTGTTCAGGTCTTGAAAATAGATACAGACTCTAATGGTGCCCTACTTTTTGTTCATAGAGACAATGTTAGATACCCACTCTGTCAAGGGTACAGGATAAATAAATCCTTCCTTCAGAAGTTTTTCTACTTCAAATTTAATAACCGTGGTGTTCCGGGGATGGACTTGACGTAATTTCTTCCTGACTGGTTTGGATGTGGTATAGGTGTTGGGAGTTATAATGCCTAGATTAATTCACCTAATATTTAATTATCGACCGGGGTTGGTAGGCTTCGAGTTGCTACAAAATATATGGGAAGGTAGAGGGTGTTGTGTAAATATTTTAACAAACAAAAGATCGAAAGATCTTTCAAAATGAAAAACTGAGTCAAACTCCTAAGAATGCAATTATTACTATAATTGAACCAAGACAAAACATTAAAATAAAATAAGATCAAGCTATATTACTTTATTCAACAAATGAGAATACAATCACTACTTTTTATGACAAAGTCTATTTAGCGACTTCAAAGACTAACTAGGCAAAGAAAGTGTATATTTGAAAATGCAAGTACAACAACTAAATAATTTATAAACAAATAATTCCTAACTAAAAAGGATACTATCAACAACTACTTAAAAGGCTAGGATGCAAGGAAGACTTAACTAATCAGTGAATGAAAAACTTAGAAGTAAAAGAAATAAATAGAAAACTTAATAAGAAAAGCAAATAGAAAAATTAATAAAGAAACTGAATTTTATTCTACAAGTTTTTATTGGTAATCACATAGTGAAAAAGGAAACTATTCTTCAAGATAACACTACTAATCCTAAGTTCACATGCAAATGGTTAAATTATTCCAAAAGCATAATTATAAAACAATACAAGAGTGTCAATAAAAAGAAATCAGAAACAAAATAAAAGGAAACAAAACATAACCTAACTCAAAACATGTTTAAAGTGAAAGGATAAAACTTTAATAAATAAAAAAATATAACTTTAAGTCTAAATGATCAATAAAACTATCATTTGATTATTACAGTCAAACCATATCTAAAAACCAAAGATACAAAGCTTCAAATAGATTCAAAACTCATTAAAAACACTAAAAACGAAACAGTGAACTAAATAACAGACTGGACGGATGACTGGACAACGGACTGGACTGATGACTAGACAGACAGTCTGAATGACAGTCTGTATACAGAAAACAGTAAAAACCTAACTAAATGATTTAACTATCAGCTGATTTTGTGCATATGAGAACAAAATGCATAAAAGACAAGAATTAAACCTAGTTAATGATTTGAAATACTTAAAAAGACTTCTAATACTAATCTATGCTTTTAATAGGATGTCTTCTATTATGAAATAAACAAAATTGAAATATAATTGAACTAATCAATATCTAAACAAGGATTAGCAAAACTAACTCTAAATACAAATTAAACCTAATATTGACTGCATTTTATCTAATTGCAAACATACCATTAAGCATTAAGTTAAAAAGAAAACCAAAAAGAAAACTAAAAACAAACTACATATGGCCGGTCATTTTATTTCTATATCAAAGACTACATTAACAACATAATGTAAATTACATTATCTACAACAAACATATATCATAGAGAATAAAGGAACGGACACTTACAGTAACATAATCACATGAACAAATTAGAACAAAACTACTTATCTGTGAAAGGGAGGATAACAATAACACATAAGGACATGGAAGCCACTGGTTGTTGAGGGGCCCTCTCAGCAATTAGGGGACCACTGTTTAACGCCTACGCGAATGCAACCATGAACAACAGAATGAACATACTTTTCATTCAGAATGTGGAACAACATTTCAGTGTGCTGAAGAACAACAAATCACAACATGAACTAGTAAAATTATGAGCTCCCTAGCTCTCATGCAGAGGCTGGTTTATATATTTATTTACAGAGATGAGCAAGTTGACCCTTTAGTGGTCGAATTATTTCTAAACTTAGTCAATCATAAAGGCATATAATAAATCTCAAGCTGATGGATAGGCATATCTCTTTGTTGGCGTAAGTCTGGTTTTCTTCAATGTGAGCGTGGCATGCAGGCTCCCTCTCCAGCGTGGTTGATGACGGTGTGTTGGGCCGCGGAGAATACACAATAGTGAGTCTCTAGAACGAGAGCTACTTCTTTCATGGATGTGGACTAGTAGCGAGTAGTGGCAGCATGAGGGTGATCTTCTAGAATAGGAGCTTCTCCATCAACTGAACGCGTGGACAGCAGGCCATTTACAGAACCGTTTCAACATTAAATGCTTGAAATCGGTTATGGACAATGCGCAGCTTGATTAACGAGTTGGACGAAAAGATGGACAACGAGCTGCGTGATGAGCTGGAAATGCAGCTGGACAATGATTGCATAGATCAAGTTGAATGGTAAGTTGAATGTGTTTTGTTTATAGATTTAGCCGAAAAAGGATTATGAAATCTGCAAACAAGTACATAAATCAATTAATATATCAAATGTACTCCAATAATGTCATTTTTAATTAATTAAAACCATAAAAATGATAATAATAAAATGTTTCATATAAACCTTAAATATAATCATATTTAAGGTTGAATAATGATATGTGTGACATAATATAGACAAAATATAATAAAACATGTGTTTAAATGTGTTATGCTTAAATGTGTTAAAGATAATTTTTAGGAAGAAAGGTAATTTAAACTTCAGTCTTATAACATATATTTCATATCAAACAACTCTACAGAAGTAATGATAGTGAAAAATTACGGGCTAACAAGAAGTTTAATCTGTTTAAGAGATCATGCTATCATGCGAACTTCAAGATGTGTGCATATACATGAATGAGTGAATTCATTGTAATTACGTCAACCATATCCAAAGTAAACTTTGGATAGGTTGAACATATGACACAAAGAGGTATAAATTGTATTTATGATAAGATTAATCAACAATAAAATTAGTCATTTGATAGCTTTCATACATGATTGGGTAAAAGGATAGGGTTACTAACAATGAAATGAAAGAAAACAAACTTTTAAGGTCAAAGAATTCACATGGAGGCCAAAAAAAAAATTTGGTTAGCAAATTTTAGTCATAAATGCTATAATATCACCAAGTTTTATTGAGGTCGTCATTTGGTATTTCATTTGGATTATCCTTCGATCCTTCATATAGTCCTCCATATTGATTTTCTGTAAAAATATGCTCCATGCTATAAATTCCACTGATCCTGAAAAACACTTATCATTTTGGCAGAGATAAACAGTTTTGTCATAAATAATAATAGATAAAATCAGATGAATATCCCTAATCCTCCCCCAAACTGAAGATATGGCGTGTCCCCATGTTGGAGACATTTACCACCTTAAACACTCATTTTGGTCAATTTGGCCTAGTTAAACCACTATCCTAAGTATTATTGACCTAATAGACATCAATGGAGAATTAAATGTCATTAGCTAGATCACACCCATGCCTACCTTCAGTCAAGGAGGCTAACTTGGCCTTCTCCTACATTCGAGGAGGCTAACTAGAGCACTCTGGTTGTGATATGAGAGTCATTAATGCACTTTATTGCTAACTGATGGTTACAATTAGTTAAATAGGGTAGTGAAGGCACCTCCCTTCATTAAATTGATTATTTAATGATTATTTAATGAACTGGAGTCAATAGGGGCGCCTCCAACCACTTCTGATGTTTAGTTACACTTCAATTAACCTCATCAGGGTTCATTGGAGTCATTGAAGCGCTACCACTTGATGGTTGGCTTGTTGTGACATGTGTTTGATCTCTTTCAATTAAGACTCAAGGAAGAATAAAGGAAAAGGGAACCATGGAAAGGAAAAAGTCAAGTGTTCATACTGTGGGAAGGGATTCCACCCTGAACATGCCTTCATGAAGAAGAAGCTTGATGAAGCTACCTCTCTTCTTGAGAGAAATCACATCAATCTTCCAGAAAGCTTTCGGAGGAGAGATCAACAAGATTGGGAACCACAGCATGAAAAAGGTCATGCCCTCATGGCAAGCAATTAGAAGTCCAAAGCACTCTTGATTGATTCTGGAGCTTTGAACCACATGATGGCCAAAAGAGACTCCTTTTCATCCTTGGAGACCGGAAAATCCATCCCCATCCACAAGGGATATGACTCCACCATCATTTCAGAAGGACAAGGTATGGTTGATCTTGATAATGGCTATTTTTCAAATGTTTTGTATGTACCGTCTCTGGCATCAAATATCCTTAGTGTCTATTAGATGACACATACTGGAGTGCCTAAGAGAGTTTATTTTAGCCCAAATGATGTTGAGATAACAGAGCTTGCATCTGGGAAACTCATCGCTAAAGGCCTTGCAAACCATCATGCAAGAGCCTATGAGTTCTCTCACTTTGTTGCAGATGCAAAGCCCATTTCTCTGCTAACTCATGGAAATGAAGTTAGTATGCTGTGGCATGAAAGGTTTGGCCATCTAAATTTCAAATATTTTTAGCAATTATAGAAAAAATCCATGGTTGAAGGCCTCTCGGTCATCAATGCAACCACTGGAAATTGCAAGGGTTGTGTGATTGGAAAACACCCTGAGCACAAGTTCGATCGGGGGAAGGAAAAGCTACATGCATATTGGGGCTGATACATTCTGATATTAGCGGTTCGATGCCTGTCACATCCATGAATGGATCAAGGTATCTTCTGACTTTTATTGATGATTTTTCAAGGTACACATGGGTCTTCTTTCTCAAAAAGAAGTCTGAAGTATGTGAAAAATTTTCTGAACTTAAGGCCTAGATCGAGAATGCCTTTGGGATTAAGATCAAGATATTGAGATCTAATAATGGTGGGGAGTATTTCAGTAATTAGTTGCTGCACATATGCTCCCAAAGTGGTATTCAGGTCCAACATTCAATTCCCTACACTCCATAGCATAACAGAGTAGCGGAAAGGAAGAATCGGTCTCTCAAGGAGATGACCACCTGTATGTTGGAATCAAAGAAGTTGTCTGCAAATTTGTGGGATGAAGCCATGCATGCTACATAATACATTCATAACAGGGTGCCACACTCATCTATGAAAGGGAAAACCCATTTAGAAGCATACTTCGGACACAAGTCGGATGTGTCGAACCTGCGGGTGTTTGGGTCCACTGCGTGGGCCCAGATTCCACTTGATAAAAGAAGGGATTTGCAACCGCAGAGCATATAATGTCTATTTATTGGGTATCTTGATGAATAAAAAGGTTTCAAGCTTCTGGATATCAAAACAAAACAGATCATCATCGAGATAAGTGTCGAGTTCGATGAGTCTCTTCAGGAGGTGGAACTAATGAAGGAAAAAACTGTTGAATTTCCTTCCTATTCTACTGAATATTTGGATGATGAAATTGGGGGTGATGACCCTGATTTGGATCCTCTGATTTCTGATATAAGTGGGCAGAAATCATCAGATGCTGAATCAGAACTTGAAGTACAAAATCATCTTCCCACATGGGCTCGACAGACACTCTCCTCTGCAGGAGATAACATTGGAAATCCGGATGATCCAAGGAGAACCCGGTCTTATTTCCAAAGAGCGGGTATTGCACTCTCTTGTCCTGATATTTTGCTATCCAAAACTTGCTATTTGATGATTATTTTATACCCAAAATCCTACTACCATGCTCAGAAGGATCCAATATGGCAAGTTGCCATGGATGAAGAGATGAATTCTCTTCAGAAAAACACTACTTGGGAGCTAGTTTCTCTTCCTTCGGGAAGGAAATTGGTTCAATGGAAGTGGGTGTTTTGGACCAAGGTTTCTGTTGATGGAAGAAAATGAAAATATAAGGCAATCCTGGTGGAAAAAGGTTTCTCTCAGTTCCAAGGTGTGGACTACCATGAGACCTTTGCACCTGTTGCAAAAATGGACTCCATCCGCCTAGTTTTGGCAATTTCAGCATCTAAGCACTAGGAAGTGCATCATATGGATGTTAAGTCAACCTTTCTGCATGGAGATATTCATGAGGAGATATACATGAAGCATCCTAAGGGATACATCACTGATCTATCTTTGGTTTGCAAGCTAAAGAAGTCACTATACGAGTTAAAACATGCCCCAAGAGAGTGGTATTCCAAGATGGATGCCTTCCTTCTCTCGCAAAAATTCCAAAGGTGTAGATCAGATCCAAATGTGTATTTACATCAGTCTGATAGTCATTTGATCATTATTGTTTTATATGTTGATGACTTACTGATCACGGGTAGCACAATTGCTTCCATTTCAGCCATCAAAACTGCTCTCCACAATTTCTTTGAAATGAGTGATTTAGGGCTCCTAAAACAATTTTTGGGGCTCAAAATTGAGCAAAATTCTGATGGGACTATGGCCACTCAGTCCAAATAAATTTCAGAACTATTATTAAATTTAACATGGCTGAATTTAGGCCTGCACCATTCCCTTTCCTTTCAGGGATCAACCTTGAAGAAGGAAAAAGCACACCTCCCATGGACTGCACTATCTATCGACAACTGATTGGTAGCTTGTTGTACTTGAGACATTCTCATCCTAATATATATTATGCCATGAAAGATATATCAAGATACATGCAACAGCCTCATGATATTCATTGGAAGGCAGCCAAGAGGATCCTCCAGTATATTCAGGGAACCTAGACCTATGTCATTCACTATGCTGCAGACTCCCAGCTAGAGCTGGTTGGATACACAGATTCCGATTGGGTGGGTGATTCTATTGATCGAAAGTGTACTTCTGGATATGTATTCATGTTTGGTGGTGGCCCCATTTTCTAGTCTAGCAAAAAGCAGGCTACCATAGCACTATCTTTAGCAGAGGCCGAGTATCGAGGAGCGGTGAATTATTGCATCCAAGCAGTTTGGTTTCAAGGCATTCTTTCAGAGTTTGATCTTGGTAGTACTTTGTCCACTGTCCTCTTTTGTGACAATCAAAGTGCTATTAAGATATCCACAGATCCAGTTACCAGGTAGAGGACCAAGCATGTAGAGATCCACATGCACTATATCAGGGAGCTAGTGCATGACAAGACCATCATTTTGCAATACTACCCAACTGATGAGCAGATTGCAGACATATTCACCAAGATATTTTAAGAAAAGAAGTTCACTTACCTCCATTCACTATTGGGGGTGAGTTCATCAGGGTTATTCAGAATACTTTCAGTGTTCAGCTTGAGGGAGGGTTTTTCCCACTGGGTTTTCCCTCTTTTCCTCACTTAGTTTGTTTTTGAGCATTGTTTCAGTTTCAGCATTGTACAGGGTGACCTATGGCCTTAGTTGCTGGGGCCCTAGCATTTTTATGCATTTACATTTTCTAACTCCTCCTGAGTATATCTTAAGGGGGGGTGCTGGAGACATTTACCACCTTACACACTCATTCTGGTCAATTTGGCCTAGTTAAACCACTATCCTAAGTATTATTGACCTAATTGACATCAGTGGAGCATTAAATGTCATCAGCTAGATCACACCCATGCCTACCTTCTGTCAAGGAGGCTAACTTAGCCTTCTCCTACATTAGGGGAGGCTAACTGGAGCACTCCGGGGGTGATCTGAGTGTCATTAATACACTTTATTACTAACTGATGGTTACAATCAGTTAAATAGGGTAGTGAAGGTGCATCCCTTCATTAAATTGATTATTTAATGATTATTTAATGAACTGGAGTCAACAGTGGTGCCTCCAACCACTTCTGATGTTTAGTTACACTTCAATTAACCTCATCGACGTTCATTGGAGTCATTGAAGCGCTATCACTTGATGGTTGGCTTGCTGTTGCATGTGTCTGATCTCTTTCAGTTAAGACTCAATGATTTATTGCACTTCGACTTCAGTTAGGGCTCAGTTGAGTCAATTAGGGTTTTGATCAATGGTTAACTTGAGTGTTGATTGTGGCTTACATTCAGTTAATCTAGACTCACTCATTCAATTCGAATGACTTCCTTAGGAATTCAAATTTCTTTGTCATTCATGCTTGCAGCATGACATTGTATTGTATTACTCATTCTTTGTGTGAATATATAGTGCGGCTACTCATTCTGTAGCCCTTTTTCACCATTTTCATGAATTATTGTCATTAATCTATTGATGAGACTGTGTTTAGTCCCTAGATCACTGTGCAAGTTTAATACCCCAAGCCATACAAGAGAGAAGAACATATTGTTCTAGATAAAAAAAAGTACTAGCATGCTGTTTTATTATTTTGTAAAAAGAAAAACTAACTATTAAATGGAAATGATTCAGATATGTATATTCATGAAAAATATAATAGTGCTTAGAAAGACCACTTCAATGTTGATAATATAACTGAAAGAATGCCATAGGAAAAGCTAGTCATCCATGCCTTATTTAAAGATATATTGTCATCATAAGTTATTTTTACGTTCACCTCGGAGTGTGTGAGATTTACAACTAGAGGTCCCATTTCTAAGATAATGACATCTTAGATATATGTGAAATTAGATGGCCAAGACAAAGTCAACTTAGAGCCATTCTCAAATGACATTATAAACAATTGGCCATGACATAATTTTTTGAATTTTTTCTTCATATATTATCACTATTTGATGAACTATGTGTATAGTGGTGTATTAACCAGATCTCATTTACTAGATATTGCCCCACTGCCAGCAGGCCTGTTCAGTACCCCAGCAGGTTTATCTTGGTACCATGCAAGCATAGCCCTACTGCTAGCGAGCCTGTTCAGTACCCCGACGGGTTTACTTGCATTTATCAAGCTTCCTTGTTTTAAGTTTTCACTTAGCATTGACCCGCTGCCAGCAGGCCTGTTCGATACCCCGGCGGGTTTGCCTTGTATAATAATATTAAATATATGGAATCCAATTGGTACTAGAGCGTGTTAATTCCTTCTAAACACATAATTAAATTTTGTAAAGTAAACTTATAAGTAATTTCATAATGGCCTTAATCATAGATCATGTCAAAAGAGAATAACCTAAAGCTGTTCTTTGTCCTTAAAGTCCTTCTTCTTCATAAAACATAAGTAATGTTCCCCACAAGAAAAAATTCCACTTACTCTCGAGTTATCACCAAAATAATTGAGAGACAAGTTTTGATAACAAGTATAGGATGAACTAGTAATCCATAGGTGTAAGATGAGATTGTGAAAAATATGATAATGAAAGTAGGTCTATCAAGCAACTGTCCAAAATAGCAAATAAAAAATATACATGTTTGAATCAAAATACCAAAACTATCCGAATCATAAAAGAAATGGTTTAGAGTGATATATATAGAACTGTTTTTAATTGTCACTATAAGTTGTAAATTTCAGAAGTACCCCAAGAAAATTTAAGATACTTGATGAGTGTTTTACTGTACTTCCATTTTCCAAATAATACTCCATGAGCTGCTTATAGATAAAATTATTGTAATCAGACTGTAAAACCACTTGTTAGGTGATTCATATTTATTCATAAAATAAAAAGAGTCTCCTGCAAACAATTTATTAGAAATGACTCTTATTTATTCTAACGAAACAAATATATATTTACATAATATCCTATTCTACTCAGAAAAAAGAAAACAATTCAAGTATATGAATTCTTCCAATGTAACCAGGTTCACAACAAAATTAAAAATATACCTTTATCCACATACAAGAAAAATATTACAGTGATTGTCTAGATATGAAGAACCAAGCAAATTGTTTGATTTAGAAGCAATAAGCATTGAAGGAGATGATGGTACTATGGCTTGGTTGCCTCTTGGAACCATAGTTCAATGTGACTTATGTATTCTAGATTCTCTTCTTCATTTTTTATGTCACGAGGTCTTTCATTAAACCCTAGAATGTGTGTAGAATTTAAGTTTGGTGATGGGGAATATTCAAGTCCTAATGTCTCTCCCTCATCAAATGAGATGCATTCCATGTTGATCTTATATTCTTGTGGAAAAGGCCAAGTAGAAACTTCATTTTCTTCCTTATTATCTATGACTCCTAGATCTACCACCTCTCCAAGTCTCATATGAATTTCTTGTAATAATGTTGGTGAGGTAGGTGAGGTGGGTAAATGTTGCAGTGCAACACTGTAAGCATATTGTACTACTTTATTATTGTTAGAATGTGGAATATATTGAACATGAATGTGCATAGGGAATAGAGGAATTTTATGAGAAGGTGTTCGCGGCTGGTGCAATTGATTGGCTTCTGTAGTTAATCCTTCTTGGAAAATTTGTTGAAAATCTTGTGGAGGGTCTAGAGGAACAGGAAGTGTTGCAATGTAAGAGAGAGTATCCATATGATCATAAGACGGGCCATAAAGTCTTTGTGAACAAGGTTGATAGGAGTTAAGATGAAGCTGCAACTGAGAAGAGGGTATATTCTTGCGAGTCTTGAATTTTCCTCTTGAATACCTTCTACATAATTCACAAACATCATCATATGATAATTGAAATACATCACCTGTTCCCATCAGATTAAAAATTTCTAAATATTCATTTTTTATGCCTTTGATTGAAAAGGTTTTTCAAGGTATCCTTCCTTGACTGTCTTAGTTTTGATCTCTGAAGGTTGTATTGAAAGCATTCGACATAGTTTTCCAAAATTTCTTCTTCTCCCTCGGTTATTTCGAAGATGTCCTCCTTGACTCTGCAATAATATTGGTATCGTTTTAAAAATATATGTTTCATATCTTCCCAAGTTTGAATGCAGTTCCCACCTAGGTTCATGAACCATCAAAGGGCTGCTCCTTTCAAGGTAAGAGGAATTTTTTTCATATTTTGAACATCATATCCTCTACAAAGTATTTCCAATTAAAATAAAAATTCATCAAGGTCTTCATTCTCTAGTCCGTGAAAATTTGGTAAAATGGGTGGGGGAACACATTGTATTTGTGCCACTCCTACTGGATATCTAATAGGGAATTCAAAGGTAACAACTTCTTCATCCTTCTCTCTTACCATATCCTCCCACAACATAGGTAGTTATTCATGTATTATGTTTAGGTTCCTCTTTCAAATGTTCCAGTCAGTTTGTTAGCAGGGTGGGTGGTGCTTACAACACCACTAAGTGATTTAAATGTAAAATAAGTCATGCACTTGCATGAAATAAATTCGTACTAATAAAAGGAACAAACTATTTGGGGTCTAAAATGGGCCCCCTAAGGAAAATAATAAAATAATCATTAAAATAATAAAATAATAGTTATTAATTTTGGAGCAAGAATGAAAAAACTACTTTTTGTGTTTGTATTTTAGACATATCTCCCTGTGTTTTTACTCAAATTCTGAGCGGGAGAGCTCATTGGATGCGGAACTTAATTCCGCATCCAACGAGTACCCACAGTACATACTTTTGATGGACCCCGCTACCCCAAAAACAAAAAATACCTGAAAAAACGTGATGATGACATCATCATCAATTTTTTTTTAGGTATTTATGGTTTTTGGGGTAGCGGGGTCCGTCAAAAGTATGCATTGTGGGTACTCATTGGATGCGGAATTAAATTCCACATCCAACGAGCTCTCCCACTTGAAATTTGAGTAAAAACATAGGGAGATATGTCAAAAATACGAACAAAAAAATGAGTTTTCTTTTATGACAAATATGTCAATTCAACCATTATGGTTGACTCATTTTATTGAAATTCTATTGGCTCTTGAATTCCAACTCACAAAATCTATTGTTGGCACGTTTTCTTATAAGGCCCATTTTAGACCCCAAATTTCCTCTAATGATACTGAAAATCAATCGGTTTGAGAGAACTAGTTTTAATGTATCTATGGTCTATAATATTTAGGTCCATTCATTAAAAACTAAAGAAAAACCTAGACTACTGCTACTGATGCTGGGTTTGGGGGTGCCTTTTATAACATATGTGCAGGTTCTTACCTCTCGTCTTACCGCTCCCCTGCCACCAACCTATCACTAAACTTCATAAGCAAATTCTATCTTTTCTACCTTACATAACAACTCCACGGCAACGATGCCAAAATGTTGGGTGTTATAATGCCTAGATTAATTCACCTAATATTTAATTATCGACCGGGGTTGGTAGGCTTTGAGTTTCTACAAAATATATGTGACGGTAGAGGGTGTCATGTAAATATTTTAACAAACAAAAGATCGAAAGATCTTTCAAAATGAAAAACTGAGTCAAACTCCTAAGAATGCAATTATTAATATAATTGAACCAAGATAAAACATCAAACTAAAATAAGATCAAACTATATCACTTTATTCAACAAATGAGAATACAATCACTACTTTTTATGATAAAGTCTATTTAGTGATTTCAAAGACTAACTAGGCAAAGAAAGTGTATATTTGGAAATGCAAGTACAACAACTAAATAATTTATAAACAAACAATTCCTGACTAAAAAGGATACTATCAGCAACTACTTAAAAGGATAGGGTGCAAGGAAGACTTAACTAATAAGCGAATGGAAAACTAAGTAAAAGAAACAAGTAGAAAACTTAATAAAGAAAACTGAATAAGAAAAGCAAGTAGAAAAATTAATAATGAAACTGAATTCTATTCTACAAGTTTTTATTGGTAATCACACAGTGAAAATGGAAACCATTCTTCAAGATAACACTACTAATCCTAAGTTCACATGCAAATGGATAAATTAGTCCAAAAGCATAATTACAAAACAATACAAGAGTGTTGATAAAAAGAAATCAGAAACAAAATAAAAAGAAACAAAACATAACCTAACTCAAAACATGTTTAAAGTGAAAGGATAAAAATTTAATAAATAAAACAATATAACTTTAAGTCTAAATGATCATTAAAACTGTCATTTGATTATTACAGTCAAAGCATATCTAAAAACCAAAGAAACAAAGCTTCAAACAGATTCAAAACTCATTAAAAACACTAAAAATGAAACAATGAACTAAATAATAGACTAGATGGATGACTGGACAACAGACTGGACGGATGACTGGACAACAGACTGGACTGATGACTAGACAGACAGTATGAATGGCAGTCCGTATACATAAAATAGTAAAATAGACCTAAATGATTTGACTATCAACTGATTTTGAGCATATGAGAACAAAATGCATAAAATACAATAATTAAACCTAGTTAATGATTTGAAATAATTAAAAAGACTTCTAATACTAATCTATGCTTTGAATAGGATGTCTTCTATTATGAAATAAAACAAATTGAAATATAACTGAATTAATAAATATCTAAAAAAGGATTAGAAAAACTAACTCTAAATACAAATTAAACCTAAGACTGACTGGATTTTATCTAATTGCAAACATACCATTAAGCATTAAGCTAAAAAGAAAGCTAAAAAGAAAACTAAAAACAAACTACATATGACCGGTCATTTTAATTCTATATCAAAGACTACATTAACAGCATAATGTAAATTACATTAACTTCAACAAACATATATCACAGAGAGTAAAGGAATGGACACTTATAGTAACATAATCACATGAAAAAATTAGAACAAAACTACTTATCTGTGAAAGAGAGAACAACAATAACACATACGGACATGGAAGCCACTGGTTGTTGAGGGGCCCTCTCAGCAATTAGGGGATGCCTGTCTAATGCCTACGCAAACGCAACCATGAACAACAAAATGTACAGACTTTTTATTCAGAATATGGAACAAAATTTCAGTGTGTTGAAGAACAACAAATCACAGCATGAACTAGTAAAATTATGAGCTCCCCAGCTCTCACACAGAGGCTGGTTTATATATTTGTTTATAGAGATGAGCAAGTCGACCCTTTAGTGGTTGAATTCTTTATAAACTTAGTCAATCATAAGGGCATATAATAAATATCAGGCCAACGCATAGGCATATCCCTTCTTTGGCGTAAGTCGGGTTTTCTTCAATGTGAACGTGGCATGCAGGCTCCCTCTCCAACATGGTTGACGTGGCGTGTTGGGCAGCGGAGAATACACAGTAGTGAGTCTCTAGAATGAGAGCTCCTTCTTTCATGGCTATGGAGTGGTGGCAAGCAGTGGCAGCATAAGGGCAATCTTCTAGAACATGAGCTTCTCCATTAACCGAACGCATGGACAACAGGCTGTTTGCAGAACTGTTTCAACATTAAATGCCTAAAATCAGTTATGGACAGCGCGCAACCTAATTAACGAGTTGGACAACAAGCTGTGTGATGAGCTGGACATGCATCTGGACAACGATTGCATAGATCAGGTTGAATGGTAAGTTGAATGCATTTTTCTTATAAATTTAGCCCCAAAAGGATTATGAAATCTGCAAACAAATATGTAAATCAATTAATATATCAAATGTACTCCAATAATGTTATTTTTAATTAATTAAAACCATAAAAATGATAATAATAAAAGGTTTCATATAAACCTTAAATATACTCATACCTGAGGTTGAATAATGATCTGTGTTACATAAAATAGACAAAAGATAATAAAACGCGTGTTTAGATGTGTTATTTAACTGCCAAAAATGATATCAAAATGAGGCTCAACTATAGGTTTTGATTTCATGAACCAGAATAAATAGGTCTATCCCAGGAATTTCTTCATAAGTCCATGCAAAAATATCTCGGAATTCTTTGAATAATGCTTTGTATGCTTTAATTCTTCTATTGAGCAGTTCTTCCCTATGTGAACATGCTCAATGGTTCCAGGCTTGAGTGATATGTCGATCAGATTCGTTTTAGCTATGTTGCAAATATTGCCTTCGAATTATGTATTTTACAACAATACATGCATTTGTGGATGGGTGACAATATAAGTATTGATAAGAGAAAAAAGATCTAAATATTTCGAACTGGCGTTGGGAAGAAAATAAGATCGGTGATGGTGATCTTCCCATACGGATTCATTCACACTCATAATATCCATTATGGACGCATTCGACGAAAAAGTCTGTGTGAGATAGTCTAGAGTGGGAAGACAAGGTTCTAACTAGTTGGGAAAGTGGTAAGGGTCCAAAGCTATTAGATGAAGATCATTTTGTTGGACATCGGAGGAAGATTGGACAACATCATATATCACTTCATAGGGTCCAAGAGAGGATGAATCAACAATTTCTTTTCCTTTGTCACTATAACCAGATGTGGAAATCATGTTCACTGTTACCACTTCTGTACTAGGAGGAGATGAAGGAAATAATCCCATAAGATTTGAATCTTTTAGCATACCTACCCCAATCGACTGATAAGGAGGAGGGGACTGACCTATCGTACGGATATTATTCATGGTGGGAGTGGTAACATCTCATGAACAAAAATCGAGTTGATTATTAGTCACAATTTTTCCCAAGTGAGGAAACTTGAGAGTTTGAAAAACCGTTGATGCAACAACAGTCATAGCATAAAACCAGTTTCTCCCTAATCGAAGGTTATAATCCAATGAGGCATCAACGCCTTCCACTTGAATGGAAACAGTTTTTTCCCCAAGCTCGACTGAAAGACCTGGTAACAGACCATGAGGCTGGAAACCTCATCCATCGAAATATTTTAATGTTGTAGGAGACTTTGTAAGCTCAGGAGAACCAATGGCTCTCCAACAGATTATAGACAAAACTAAAGTCGAATCTCCCTCATCCAAAATGGTCCAATGGATCTTTCTCCCAAATACTCTAGAGGAAATTTGAAATGCAAGCTGGTGAGTTAATCTAGGCTTATAGTTCTCCACATTAAAATGAATCAAGTTGGTATTATCTGGGTCTAATGCCCCCAAATCCGTTAGCAGGTTTTTTACGTTGCATTGGACAACTTTGGAGTACCTCAAGGGTAGACATTGCATAAGGTTCCTGAGCTAAATATTCAACAACATTATAAAATTGTGCAGCTTGGGCATTGGGATTGAAAACAACATTCCTGAGGGTTTCCTTAGGTGGTCATAAAATCAAATCAAGATTATGTTTCTCTATCACAAGAGGACCATTAGACGAAGATGGAGGGGAACTAGTAGAAGGAACTTTATCGAGAGAAGGATTTTCATCCTTCTTCTCCGTAGGCTTGTCATATGACTGAATACGAGTATTTAAATTGATGGTATACGAAGACATCATCCTGATTTCTTCTATGGAACCAAATGTCCCTTGATTAGACATATGGTCTATCAATTATTGTTGAGATGGGAAAGGATCGGTAAGCACCACAGGTGTAGGGTTACTTGGCAAAAATTTACTGATCTTTTCGCGACGAGGGAACTCCTTCATGAAGTGATCACCCCCACATAACAAGCAAGGGTACTTAGCCTTTATTTTCCCTTTATTATCATTCTCTGTGGCTATAGTCTTGGTATTCTCCTATTGGTCTCCAGGTTTCTTATTTTTACCTTTTCCTTTTTTCTTATTTCCCGAGGTTTGTGTACTTTGAATAGCATTTACCTCGGTGGAATTCGTAGGAGTTGAAGGAGTAGTAACAGAGGAAATAGGTTGCTTGGCATATTTGGCTGCTAACGAGGGTTATATTGAACCAACCATTAGGGGAAATTTGAGATCTAAAATGGGCCTCCTAAGGAAAATAATAAAATAATAGTTATCAATTTTGGAGGAAGAATGAAATTTGAGTAAAAACACAGAGAAATATGTTGAAAATATGAACAAAAAAAGTAGTTTTCTTTTATGACAAATATGTCAATTCAACCATTATGGTTCTCTCATTTTATTGAAATTCTATTGGTTCTTGAATTCCAGCTCACAAAATTTATTGTTGGCGTGTTTTCTTATAAGGCCCATTTTAGACCCCAAATTTCCTCTAATGAACCCCATCGACAAGAGTTTATGTAGGAGGCTTGGCAGGGTCTGTGCTAGGACGAGGAGCTTGAGGGATGAGGTCATAAAAAGTTATGGATTGGGAATATATCAAATCCAGACACTGAGCGCGACTGATAGCCTACTCTTCGGTAACAACACCACCCATAGACACATATCAGGCATTAGGAGGAAGCAAGGATTTAGTGAACCAATTAGCTAACACTTGGTCCAGGATGGGAGCTTTAATAAGTATTCTATGCCATCTCCACTCATGGATATGGTCTGAAATGTGTGTGGAAGTGTTTTGATGAATTGAAGTCAAAATATCCATATCCATTTCATAATGAATAGGTAGCTGGAAGTGTGTAAGAAAAACAGTTTCCAATGTGCTAAAATCCACAAATGAATGTTGTGGAAGTTCAATATACCACTTCACGACCATACCGGTCAAAGTGCGCTGGAAGAGTCTCAATCGAATAGAGTCATCCATCAAGGAGTTAGAAGAACACCATAGATGGAAAGTCATGACATGATTTTTGGGATCATCTCCCTGCTTCCCATCAAACTTTGGGATTTCTGATGGTAACTTAATTGGAAAATTAGGCCATGAAGGATTGTGTTGGATAGGATTGTAAATCAACTTGGACAAATTGGGCAAGTCCAAAGTTGCTAGGAACAGAAGCTGTTGATTAGGTTCGACATAATGGTAATATTGATAAGCCATATGTGTACCAGTAGGACCATAAGATGATTGATATAGTGGTTGCTAAGATGGTTGATGGGAATAATATCCTCTTGAAGATCCTCCTAATGGGGAAGGGCCTCTAGGAGGAGGGCCATCTGAAGGTGGTGGAACTCTAGGCGGTGGTCCTCCAGATGGTGGTCCCCTAGAAGATGGACCTCCAGGTGGTGGATCTCCAAAAGGTGGACCCCCAAGAGGTGGGACTATGGGTGGTGGTCCTCCACAAGGTGGACCACCACCAGGTGGGCCTCCCATTAGAGGAAATTTCAACTCAAAATGGGCCTTTTAACTTTCATTCAAATTCCATGTCATCATGTGTTAGCCAATGAAATTTCTTTAAATTTGAATTACCGTATAGGTCTTAAACACTTTTTTAATATAAATTTGGGGATAGGTATCATAAAAAAAACTACTTTTTTGTTTGTATTTTTGACATATCTCCCTGTGTTTTTACTCAAATTTCGATCGGGAGAGCTCGTTGGATGTGGAATTAAATTCCGCATCCAATGAGTACCCACTCGGCATACTTTTGACGGACCCCGCTACCCCAAAAACAAGAAATACCTGAAAAAACAGAATGATGACATCATCATTCCATTTTTTCAGGTATTTCTTGTTTTTGGGGTAGTGGGGTCCATCAAAAGTATGCTGAGTGGGTACTCGTTGGATGTGGAATTTAATTCTGCATCCAACGAGCTCTCCCAATCGAAATTTGAGTAAAAACACGGGGAGATATGTCAAAAATACAAACAAAAAAGTAGTTTTTTTCTTTTCTTCCTCCAAAATTAATAAATATTATTTTATTATTTTAACTATTATTTTATTAATTCATTTTAGGAGGCCCATTTTGAGTTGAAATTTCCTTTAATTTCTAGGTGGCTCCCCACCTAGTGGACCTTCGAAAGGTGGACCACCATAAGGTTGCCCTCCGACACCTCCAACAGTAAGAATAGGAATTCCTCCCATAGTTGGCATGTAAGACCAATTAGGTTTCCCCTACAGCGTGAACATGTTTCCAGGGTACAAGATTCCAAGGAATAATTGACATTTTCTACAGGTAATTGATTTCCTAGGTAACCATAAACCCAAGAAGGTTGGTTTACTTTAGGTTGTACCCCTAAGGGTTGGTCTAAACTCGACAAAGGGTTTACCATGTTGGTATGGGTAGGGGGAACAACCACTGCAAGTTGTCCTATAACATAATTATGTCTAGTACTAGTAGAAACTCCACTAACAGGTAACGTAAATCGCGCTGGGGGTTTCCCCCCAGCGTTAGAATGCACTGACACCATTTGACCCGAGGATTTCCCCCCAGCTGTAGAGGGTATGGGAGGACTAGACACAGATCTTTGATTTACAACTGTAGGGTTGGAGGTTTGACCTGGATTATGAGAAATCACACCACTAAATGGAACTTCTTCAATAGGACCTAAAGTATCAACCATTGTATGATACTCAGAAGGCCATGGATATGAAAAATGGGGTAAAAGGGTAGACACAGGTTCTCTATAAGATACATGTGAAGGAATAATTCTTTCCATTCTCTCTGAAAAATTACGAGCGCGATCAAGAGAAGCTTGGATTATTCTATGTTCGTCCCCACCTGGAGAAGGGTTTTCAAAAGAAGGCCTAGTGACCCCAAATTCAAAAATGGCTTGACTCGTAGAAGTCCTCCAAAAATGAGCATTAGGGCCATATTCGGTTTCAACAGGACTATATGTACGACCTTCCCTCGGAGAATGGAAGGAAGCATCAGCCATAGGAGGCTGTTGGACCAAGGGATTTATGTAAGCAGTGAATTGTTCTTTGCTTTCCACAACTATACTTCATTCTACATGGGAGTTAGTTGAATCTCCTTGATCTATGGATTCCATTTGGAACTCCCCTATAGTAGGTGGAAAGTTGGGTGGAAATCCTTGTTTTCTTATGGATCGTCTCAATGGAAACTTAGCCATATTGTATGGTCTCTAAAAACCAAACCTAGGGTTTCAAAACTAAGGAAATCACACAAAAATTTCTCTTACACAACTATAGGTCACAAGAAAAATTAAGTGATAGGATGAGCTCAGAATAGTCGGTCTCTCACCAGGATTGTCAAGAAGGTGCAACTCACAATATACTCTAGGTACATGCGTAGTAATCTCCCTGAGTGTTGTTCTCAGTGTATTGCTCCAAACAAGACGACCAAAGGGTTTTTGTTAGTTGGAAAAGGAATCCTAGTAGGGTCTCCAGATATACACAAGGTACGTGGGAGCTCAAATCCGTAGTAGTGCCTTCTAATGCACAACTGTTCACAAGGGTTCTTTCGATATACAATCAAGTACGTGAAGTACCTGTCTATATACCTCAAGGGAACGTGAAAGGTCATTCGATATACTGATGGTACGTGGAAGAACCGTGCAGGTCCCGGGTTGCAGTGCAGGAAAATACCGACAGCTCCTACGTTTTACGACGTCGGGACACGTCACTAAATTATCACTCAAATTTATATACAATTTTAGACCTATAACTACCATTAATTTTAACTTGATTGGTTAGGTGAATGCATGGAGTTCTGACAAAAATGTTAATCCATGCAAATATGAAATGCAAATTCTTTCACTTTACCATTCAAGAAATTCCTACTTACGGGAAGGAGAGAATATTTTTCTTTTTCAATTTTGTTTCAAAACCAAAATGTTCCCAAAAATTCAAACTCAACAAAAACTTTCTGAGAATTTCAACAAGAAAAACACTTCTAAACTAGATTTTGAAAGCAAACAGATAAGGAGAGATATCTTTTTTCCTAAAAGGAAAGGCAAGAAATACTCAAAGGTATATTAAGTACTTTTCATTTTTTCCTTCAAAAACAGAAAGATCTAACTTAAAACTACTGATTTTTTCTTTTGATTGAGACAAGCATGTAAAAAGAAAGAAGAAAAATGGATATCTGAAAGCTTATCAGGCTAGTCAGAGATCCAATATTTCGTCTTCAAATATAATTATGACTAGATCTCAACAAAAAAATGTCTTATTTTTAAATGAGGAAAAAGAAGTCCTTCACTAATTCAATGAAGAAAAATGAAAACAAGAAGCCAATCAAGCAAGTATTTTTGTTCATATTTATCAAACAACAAGATAGAGATCTAACTGATGCTAAGCTTTCAAACAACACTCCTTTCAGAAAATTTAAAACCAAGCATACAAGCAAATGAAAAGATGAGTCTATCCTAGCTTTTTGATTTTAACAAAATAAGACTTTTACCATATCAAATTCTGAACTTCAAACACTCAGATCTGTTTTAAATAAACCTAGACCCTCAAAACTGAAAGCAAATCACAAAAAATTTGTACGAAAAACTTTGAAAAAACAAGTATGGAAAAACCTACCTGGCACAGCTTCCAGAGCGATTTTTGAGAGAGCATCGCTTCCTGATTGTTGATTGCAGGCAGTGGCACTACTTTCTGCTCACTAAGTCTAGGCGGTAGCACCGCTTACTACCCACTATGCATGCACAGTTCCCTATAGATGTCCAAAAACAAAATAATTGAAAAAAAGAAAATTTAATCACTGTGTAACTGGAATTTAAATCATGAATTAACAAGATTATAAAGTACAGAAGATAGAAAAAATCAAAGCTAAACAGATTTGATGATACCAAACCAAAATTTAACTAGATCGGCTAGTAGATTTGATTACGAAAAAATGGAGCTTGGATTTCAGACAAGAGTTAAACCAAGAAAGATCAGATATGCTGGAAGATCCTCCCCAATGGACTCGCTAAATTTGTTAACAAGAAAAATACACCTCCTGTGGACAAGATTTGTTCCTCTAGTCTAAATGGTTCAGATCTAGAACAAATAGTACACAACAGAATTGGAAGACTTTCCCTAGAATGGGTGGAGATCTGGAATAAGGGTCTTTGATGAAAAAGTGTGGTTGTCTCCTGCAATGCTAGCTCTTCACTGATGTACCTACATGATCACATGAAACCAACACACAATATCAAAAAGTACCAGAAAACATTCCACTATTCTATGCTAGTGAATAAGGAATCTAACAATAAAACATATGATATTAATGCAATATACTTTATGGGAAAGGAACCAATTTTGCTTTAAGAAAAGAAGAAGAAGTTTACAACCTATGCCTTAGTGTCAATAATCTCCTTCACGATGCCAATATCTTGTCCCCGATAGCTCCAACTTTGCTCATCCTATGCTCACCCTACTGATCTAGGCTAGAATAACAATGCACCAGCATAACTTTTCTCTCCCCCTCAACCATGGATATGAGCCTTAGTGTCACATGCTGATGACGAGATTTATGTGTAACACAGACCCCTTGAAATTCTCATCATTTGTTAGAAATTCTAAGATCTGTGGGTCGTCATCAAATACTCTTAGATTAGTGATGCTGTCTGGTACAACAGGCCTGAAAATCAATTCAATGGAACATTGATAATTAGTAGGAACAAGCCTGGCAGCTGAAGTAGCTAATAAATTAGTTGCTGCATTTTTTAGCCTAGGAATTGAAACTATATTAAATGCATCAAAATTCATTAGAATATCCCAAACTTCGTTTTGATAACCTTTTAGATGTGGTGATAAACAATGGATTGTATTTTGAACTTGTTTAACAATAATTTCAGAATCTCCATAGACTTTAAAATTTTTGACCTTGAATTCAATTGCCTTCTTTAATCCTTGAATTAATGGTTCATATTTGGATTTGTTATTTGTGCATTCAAATTCTAATCTACAAGAAATAAAATGTTTATTGTTTTTTGGATCCATCAGGACACAGCCAGCTCCTGATCCTTCCTACGTTTTTGAACCATCAAAATATAATACCCAAAACTTATTTATTAATTCCACTGAACTATTTCTACTTTCTACATCTGGGACTAAGCTAAATATGTTACAATCCATTTTATCAGCCTGTAAAAACTGAAGGAGTTCGAGCTGTGTATCTGATCCATTATTGGCTTCTTCGGATTGGTAATTTCCTGGTTCTAATTCAATGAAATAGTTTCCCAAAGCTGAGTGTGAGAAATTTGTTGGCTCATTCTTTCCTTCCAATTGTGTCACATTGTGTCTCATATGCGATTCCCTCATTAATTTTATCTGATTCTGACAACCTTGATAGGGAAACCACAAATGGGACCAGTTAGTTGCAAAATATCCATCTAGTTTCGTAGATCTGTCTCGGCTCAAAATTTTTCCATATGCCTCAGGTATGTTTACTGCCATAATGTCTATAAATTGGCACACCCTTTCGTCGGCAGCTAAACGTATCAACACATATTCCATTTCTCCTACCACCTTTACTGTTGTTCTGTCCAACTGTATGATCTTTCCATTAGATGGATTGGGTTGTCTATTTATCCTTTTACACACCGAGAGAGGCATAACATTTGCAGATGCTCTTGAATCTACCAAACAATTGTGCACATTATGATTAAAATTTTCAAATGTAAGCAGAAATGGTAATGTTCTAGATTTGGAATTTCCCCCAATATTGGATTCATCGATTTCTTCTTCTAACTGAATATCTTCTTGGGGTTTATTGGTTAGTGGATCCAAGGCTTCCAAAAGTTTCTTCTTCTGCTGGGGTAAAATTCACATCTCGAATAAAGAAATATTAGCCTTGGTCTTCTTGATGTCTTCTATTATATCATACCCCATCTCACAGTCTGTTGGGATTTTATTAACACCATCTACTTTTCTTTTAGTATCCTTCACAGGATTACTGACAGTTGGGGCATTCTTCCTTGTCATGACCAAATCAGGTATAGGCTGGGTCTGAGTGTTATTTTTGACTTTCTTCACGTTTTCTTGAATTCTTTTAATTTTGGGCAGTAATGTGTTATCTTAAATTAGTGGACCTTTGCTCCTAGATGTGACATTCACATCCGACAACTGTATATCCTCGTTAGGCTCTTCATCTTCCAAACCCAACATAGGTGCACAATCCCACAAAACCATGGTAGTATCCTCAGGTGCTTTCCCTGATTCATGAAATTTTTCATCTTCAACCTCGGGATCTGTCAATTTAGAGTCCAGTAATTGATTTATAACAAACGTCATGGAGTTAATCCATTGCCGGAAATTCTTTTCCGAGTGAGGTTGTTGATGAAATGTACAGAAATTGTCCATTCCAACTTCAATGATATTCATAGCATAAGGAATATGTGTGGGTGGCTGAGAGGGACCACTTTCCTCTCTTTTCTTGAAGAATGGTTTATACTGCTTTCTGCCTGAATTGGCCTCTTTATCTTTCTCTAAGTCAACAATATTGTTGGATAACTTTTGTACCATCTTGAACACATTTTCTAACTCATGAGAATGCTCATCTTTGGGTCTTGTCAACAATAGAGGCTTTTTACCGCTGAAGGGTCTATTCTCTGACTCCATTGAATGCTTATTTACACTTTCAAGTTCAGCCTCTATCTTCTCGGCTTCATCATAATTTTTTTCTAAGGAAGGTTTTACTGATCTTTTGACAAACATTTATATATCAGAGCCAAGAGATGAAGTGTAGTATTCGATTAGAGTTTCTTCAACAGGTTTTATGGCTGTGCTGTAATTATTTAAGTGAACAACAAACCTTTAACTAAAGTCTCTCACTTTTTCTTTCTTTTCCCTTCTTAGAGCCAATATTTCTTTCATCAGAGCAGCAGTAGTCCTTTGTCTACCAAACTTGTTTTTAAACAGTATTTTCAAAGTGTCCCAGTCTATGATTGAATTGGTCTATAACAACCTACATACCACATATTCATGTTCAACTACTAAAGGTTCCAAGTCCAGGAAAAAACTCTGTAGATGGTCATCCACAGATATGCCTTCCCCCGGGTCAAATATAGGCAAATACTTTTCATAATTATGTGGCGAAGCATGCATTGGAGGAGCCAAGTTTAGTGGTGTTCTAGCCCTCCAAGCTGCTATAGGTGGATTAGGCTGATTTGTATTAGGATTTGGAGGTACATTTTCGACCATGATTTGTGGAGGAGATCGAGGTGGTGACTCGAAAGGAGATTGAAAAGGTGAACAATGCGAAGATTCGGTTCCTAACTGATTAAGAGGTTGATCGATTTCTTGTAAGGATAAATTCACCAATTCTTCCAAGTTTCCTACTAAAACCAAATCTTCTGCACATGTGGGTCTTTGTTTAGAAGCTCTTCTCCTCAGTAATTCAGGGATTTTTTGCAATCCACCAATATTGCGTATGACCTTGTGTGTCTTCTGAAATGATCAACTACTTCAAAAGGAAGTTGGTAGAGGTGCTCGGTAGTTTCAGGGATTATTCTTTCTTCAGGAAAACTAGTTTCAGGGTTGTTACTGATGGAATAGTTTCAGTCAAACGGATTTCCTCTGTCATCCATGCACTGGAGACCCTCCTTCTAGAGCTAAAAATGTTGATGCATGGAAAATCCCAGGTACCGACAGTAGGGATTCTCCCCAATAACCATTCCCAATTAAATCGCTTATCATTTGGTATGGGGAATCCATCCAGTGAATGACCCAACTACCATAAGATTAAATGAAAGTTTAAATCTATTTACTGGTTGTGGCGCGGTCCACTATTTATGTGTTTTTTTATGTTTATAAAATTGATATGCAAGTGCCTAGATTAAGTGCAATTTAATAGGAAACAAAGGATTCACAATGTGATGCGTAGGTTCTTACCTCTCGTCTATCTCCTTTGTTCCCGAACTACAGAAAGCAAATAACAACTACTCTAAACTAAATAACCTTACTAACCTATCCCCAGGGAGAAAGATTACTATTTATATGAGTAATGTATTGCATTTATGCACAAGTAATTTTACAGATAGCTGATCAATTCAGAATACATAAAACCAATAGAAAAAATAACACAGAGATAGCTCAGTGTTTGCTAAAACATTCATTACTCATTTGCTGCATAAGATTCATAACAAGGAAATGAAATCATTCACAACATAAGAATAGTCCAGAAGTTAGAACGATCTCACAGATTTGCGTATTAAACTAAAGCATAAATAGTTCCATATCCAACCATATACACAACATGCATTTGAAACTTAAACAACTCCTTCTCCAACAGAATTTTGATCCTCTTTATTATAACAAGAAGTAGTTCTTCTTACAACAATTAGTTCACATAAGAGATCTAGAAAAGTCCTCCTCTCATTTGACCTATCTATATTTATACATTACAAAAGGACCTTTGGTCTCCCTGCCCTTTGGGCTTATTCAACTTTCAGTTACATAAAGTTTGTCTCTAGTGTGTTCAAAAAATAAATACAAAATACTACAAATATATCCATGTGTGAATAGGACAAACTACTTAAGTGGGCCTAGTCAAACTACTTATGAATTGCTTTGATGCTGAAGCATCTGAGGCAATTGTCTCGAACTCTGTGGGCTCTAAAAATCTTACCATGACCCCATGCTTGGCCAGCTGGCCTTTTATGTCTGCTACTCTTACAAGGATCACTCTCAACAAATATTCTAGTAGACAATTGCTAACTACTTCTTGGGATGCTAAACTCTTTAGAGCCTTTGCATCTAAACCTTTAACCAGCTGAATATTTAACTCATCTTCTTGTAGCTTATCCTTCAACTGGTTTAAGTGTTCTTCATGTTCTGGAAATTCTTGTAATCTTTGTACTGTAGGAGTCAAACACTTGTTGTGCATTATAAGAATCTTCCTGAAAAATTCTATACATTTGTCTGTTGTCTTTTCCATGGACTCCATCAACCTCTCAACAACTCTACTACTGAAATTTACAATATCATATTCGATCTGAAACTTTTCCAGACAATTTTTTAGGTGTGTTCTCTGGGAGCTCTGTATTTGTTTCTAACCATGTCAACTAGCCTTTTAGGATCTCTGCAATTTCTTTGGTTCTATCCTTGAATGTAGTAGCCATTGTTGAGATCTCTTGTAGTCTATCTTCGGCTTGCTTGATCCTGAAAGCTTCTTCTGTCAGCTTGATTTGTACTTGATAGATTTTTCTTCTAAGTAAGAGAGCATGCTCTCTTAGAGGTGCTATGTCTACTTTGCTTTCATTGGATGCCTTCAAAAGAACTTCCAAGGAATTGTTCTGCGCTTCAAGATTTGTGATTCAAACTCTGTGCTCCTCTGCTTTCTATCAACTGTTGATTTCTAAACTTCCATTTCCACTACCTTGCTTTCTAACATCTCCTTTTCCCTATCGAGGGCCATGTTTTTCTGCTTCAAATTATCCCTTTCCTCCCCCAGGATTTTGCAATCCTGTTGAAGCTTTTCATAGTCTAAAAGAGTAGCTTCATATTTTATTTTATACTCTCGGCCTACTCTTTCCTCCTTTCTTAAAACCTCTTTCATTTCTTCCATTTTAACCTTATATTGATCAAGGGATTCAGTAAGCCTGCTAATATTATGAGCATTTGCAGTGGAAGTTGCAACACCCATGGATGCCATTTGCTTGGGATCCTCTTCTACATTTTTCACGACCGTCTTCTTGGTCACTATGGTGATCCCAAGTTTAGTTCCCATCTTTAAAGACTTTTTAGTTTTCCACACAATGGATTTCCTTTTAGGGTCAAAACATACATCCTCTAAGCATGCAACTTCATGCTGTTTAGAAGGGTTAAATGGCCCCAATCCTAGTTCAACCATGGGGAGATTCCCTCAGGTGATTATATTGCTAGAAGTGGAAGGGTGGTTCTCTAGATTGTCCCGAGTAGGACTTTGTCCCTGATTTTCACCATCTAGATCCTCTTGATCCTTCTTTATTTGCTCCTCTGTGGCTCTTTGTTGATCTTGTATCTCCTGCCCTGGATTTTGAGTTTCCTGAGCTATTACTTTTTCTAACTCTATAATCTTCCCAAGGATAGCATCTTATTTCTTTTTCTTCTCCTCCTCTTTTTTTTTATTTTTTATGGAAGCCTCTTCTTCTTTCTCTCTCTAGGCCTCTTCAGCTGGAAGTTTTCTTGCTCCCTCTGCCAATCTGCGTGTGGTATCTTCTTTTGTCTTTCTTGCATCTTCTTCTTGACCTTTTGATTCTGGGAGACTGCTGATACTTCCTTTCACTCCATCTATTGTTATTTTTTAGCCACTTATTTAAAGCTGTCATGCTATAGATATTCCTATATACTTCTTCCTCCTTGTCCACATGGTCAGTGTATTCAAAATTTACTTTAAGGAGTGCTCGATGGGTTGCAACTTTTCCCAGTGAGTCATTCCCGTGGAAGATTTTCTCTCCGAAGTGAAATTTTTCCAGTTCTTTAACAAATTATGGAGCACTCTCAACTTTGGAAAAATTATAACTCATTACATAAAAAGGAAGTGGTGGAAACAAAGCTTTCTTTAGATCAAATAAGTGGCTTTCATAGCCATCCAAGAAAAGCTATCTTACAGCTTCCTTATGAACTATGTAGTCTGTAGCATATCTGGGAAGCAATGAGAGTGATTTAGTTTCCCCATACATCCTGAGGTATGTGCCTTGTTCAAAGAAGAAGTAATCTCCCAATTCCTTGACTGACTTTAGGGCTCTCTCAGACAAGCACTTGTACTCTTCTAAGAAAATTAGCTGGTATAAAGGCATCAAGAACTATTCATAGATTAACTTATAGTAATTGTGGTACTTCTGTCCCCACGGTATCTGATAAGCTACATATATAGGGTATTTCTCTCCCTTCCATGTGTAGTTGATCCTCTCAAATGGGTGGAAGCACAGTATGCAATCTATCGAGAAGGATCCCATGTAAAATTCAGTTTTCCCCCGTTGCTCATAATTTTCCTAGTCTAGCCCTATATCCTCATGGAGCCATTGAACCCTTTGTCCTTGCTGTTCCATATGTTAATATTTCTGATATATCAGAGTTTTATCAGCCTCATATCAGATCTATACAGGTGCTACATCAGATTGGAATATTGACATGTGATTCACATCACAATTTTGCAGCTATTCAGGGAATTGGGTGTGAAATAAATTGCCTTATTTTTTGTACTCTTTGGAAAGGAGTATGCACAAATATATTTTCCATTTCAGATTATGTTTGTAGATCAGAGTTTGATAGCAGAAAGAAGCATTCAGATAATGCTCCTACTTCATCAGTTGATGAGATACAAGGAGTCTCTCCTCTTCCTTCTTGCAGGTTCTACACTCCAGCGCATGATCACGGAGTTCATGATTTCTTCAGCAAGTCCTTCATCCAGAAGCAGTTCAGTCAGCTCATTAAAGTGAAGAGGAAGATATGTTGAAGACATATTTCAAATTTTGTGCCTTGTCCTATCTTGAGGGAGGATTTTCCCCATGTGGTTTTGCCTCTTTCCCCACATTTCTGGACATAATAATTGTTAAAGGGTGACCATAGCCTTGTTGCTGGGCCCTATATGCATCCATATGCATCCATATTTTTTGTCATACCATCATAAAGTCAGACTTATAGGGGGGTGTTGGAATATATTAAACCCACTCACAACTTAGGATAAAATAATTAATCATTATTTGATTAATTATTCACCCACTAGCTTAATTAATTGGCATCCACTTGCACCTTAAAGTCAATACATGCCATATATATCCTAGAAATGATTTATTTCTGATTCTGGGTTGATCCAGAATTAGTATACAGGACTTTACAGCAGATTCTGCTTTATCTGCTTTTTCTGCTTTTCTATGGATAAGATAAAAGCTAGTTAACTAGGAAACTGGGAGCTTTTGTTTCCAACCCATCCTCCATTAGTTTTTCTCCATTTTCTAGGATTAGCATGTTATTTCCATCTCCTTGACAAATCACTCATGCTTTTTCCAACTCGTGAGGTCCTTGATAGATTTAGCAAGTGCTTTATCCACCTATGGGCGTTTGCTATATTTTGGTAAGTCAGCCTTTTTGAGCTTTATGAGTTGTTTCCATACAATTCGACTTTCCTATGAGGGATGTACTATTTATGTACACTATTATTCATAATTATTCAATGGAAGGATACACACCAATATTCATCTCTTCATTCATGTGATTTAGTCTCTTTTTTTCTCTCTTATTTTCCTGTGTATGCTTGTGAGAATTCTTAGTAGCAAGATCTATTTCCTGTGCTTCTTCTTAGCATCATTGCTCATAGAATTGATCTATTATTTATACAAGGTCTACTAGCTATCCGACGCTACTGTTCTCAGGTTCTACGTTGTCAGGTCAGTAAAGCCGACATCCACATCATTACTAGCAGAGGAAGGATAGGGAGGATGTTTACATAGGTTAGGATGAAAGGACATGTTAGTTAGTATCGTTGAGGTTTGGGTATCCCTTGATACCAGGTTAGTGGTAGTAGGTACCCTTCTTTGTACTTGATTTATTAAGCTAATGTAAACATAAAAATAATGGTATGAAATCTTATAAGGTTAATTGTTAAAATAAACCAATGGTGTTTTAGTAATGTTATCTTATATGTATACTTGTTCTGTTTGCATGAAGGATTATTATTAGTAGTTAGCAGTTATGTGTAGGTAATATGATGTATGTTTATAGTACATGTCCAACATGTCCATACATTGGCCATGCATGCACACCTTGCATGTGTACGTTAGTATTGTTATACAAATACATTCATTGTTCAGGTTGTTATGATTGAGTAGGCTTATTATACATTGAACTTAGACACATAATGAACGTTGAGATGTTAAAATATGTGTTAAAAAAATCATTAATTGTTATTTAATTATAATATATCATGGTAATAGGAAAAGGAATAAGTATCATCAGTTAAGAATTGTCACACAGGAATTTCCATAATTGTACTGTTTAAATTGTCTTCCATTATTGTTTTAACCTTTAAAGGTACTTTGTTTATAAATATAAGGGTACTAGGTTGTTGTTAATGAACTTAAATATTAAACAAATAAGTACAAGTATGGTTACTAATTCACCATTTGTTAGTATTTTATTAGTATTCAATTATTAATAATGTCGTTAGTATTATTTTATTTAATTAATATTAATAATGATAACAAGATCTATTGTCATACCCATTGTTGAATAAAAAAAATAATAAATGACTTGGTTAAATAAATTCTTGAGTGGACTAAATCATTACGTGATAAGTTAAAAAGGGTATATTAAACTAATTAATTAATTAAACCTACAAGATAAGGTAGGATATAATTATATTGATATAGTTATTTTTAGATCTTGAATTGAATAAAATAATAAATTCAACCGACTACAAAACTTGAAGGGCCAACCTACTCACTAATAAATTATTATTTTATTCCATCAAATTAACGTTTCAACGGTGGGTGGGACTTGTAACTAACCCATTGTCTTGACAAGATCCCGAATTGAGCATTCTGAGAGAAATAGTAAATATTGTACAACCAATAGTTTTAATTTACCATAGTGAAATTGAACTGGTCAAGACAAAGGGTACAATATATATATTATTTTATTGTGATTTAACGTTTTAAACATGAAAGGAAATAATTTTTGGGGTTTTTGTGGGATTTGATGGGGGCGGCAGAGTAAGTTGAAAGGCATGAGGATCACGAAAATAGTATTTAGGTGGGAATTTCTTGGGGAGAAAGGGGGTTGGGTTTGAAAATAAGGAACCTTCTGGTGCAAAGGTCACCAAAGAAACTCATAAGAAGAAGTGAATATTGAATACTTGCACCAAAGAAACTCATAAGAAGAAGTGAATATTGAATACAGGTGATCAAGAATTAGTTTATGAAATGAAAAATTGGGTTCTTGATCAGCGATGGCAAAGTTTTACATTGTTTTCCAGTAAATACTCTTTAGCAGTTTAGGGCAAGTTGATTTAGATTTCACATTTTCCTAGAAATCATCAGTTTGTCTACATTGTTAGGTATGCATTGGGAATGTGAGGGAGGAAGAATATTAATAGTTTCTAGTACCTGTTTTTATTTTTACATCTTGTGTTGTCATACATAAATGGTATTTTTTTAGATTGACAAGACTTGGAATTAATATGAAAGCGCATTTTTGAGAAAAAGTAGTGTATAATAATTTTATGATCGAGCTTTTGTAGTTATATATTCTATGTTCTATTCACTTGCAACTGAATATTTGTAGATATGATAAAATCTCTTATGTTGTTCAAATATTGTGCTTCAAATATAAAAAATTGAAAGTTCCCAAGTAGCTAGTAGTTATATAGTTGGCTCTTTTTCCAAATCCTATTTGGAAAAACCAAGTTATTTGGCACAAAAGGCTTGGGATTATGTTCAAATGAATATGCACAAAGAAACCATAAAAAACTCTCAACTTTCCCTTGTTGCAAATTGTAATTCCTGAAATAGCTTATGCACTTTGCAGTATTTCTAAATCATATTTTGCAATACCATAGCCCAACAATGCCACCATGTGGCTCTTGTTTAAATGCACCAATTTCTAAAAATAATTTTAAAGTGAATTTGATGGAAGTGTATTGATTAACATAAGAAATACATTGTATTATAAAAGAATAATGAACCCGTAACTATACAAAATGGGACAATATAAAGATCCATGGTAAACAAAATGTCAAAATCAATTATAATAACTATTGGTTATTGGTACACATACCAAATGGGACAAGATAAATATTCTCATTAGATAAGAATACTATTCACAAATATTTCAAAATTCAATACTTGTAACATGTGGATAGGCATTCATTATTTGAGTTTCTGTTAGTGTTCTAGTTGCTTTATTTCATCATTTCTTCATCACTTCCATGGAATGTTGTATTTGTATTTTCATGCATGGATGTTATATTGTGACATAATACTCCACAATAAATAGATATAAAATTATAAATGTTAATTTCAGGCTTTGTTATTCCAACTATAAGGTTGTAATATCCCAAGTTGTACACCCTTGTTAATAAAGTCCCGAAGGACTTAGATACATTTGGTTTTGAGTTTGTAAACTCTAATCAATCATCTACAATTGATGGTGTGGTTACTTATATGATTTTATCTACCTATTCTTCCAACCTTGTTGGGAACATCCAATTATATAGGAAGGCCAAGCATACTAGAAGGAAAATGACTTCTTAAGAAATCATAAAAGAATAAAAAAAAAAATCAAATAAAGTGAGGAAAAATAGACATTAAGCAATTTCTATTACATAAATGAAAAGCATAGAAGATAGGATAAATCTTGTATATCAAATTATGTTTATGTAGGTTGGAGGGATTAGTCATATAAAAAGGTTACACTAAGATTCTAAACAACAACAAAAAAAACTGTAAACACCTGAAATACATTATTCAAGATCAAGGGGTCAAAACCCAAGGGATTTGCTCTTCCATAATTTCTAAAAAATTAAATTGTAAAGCAGACATTGTATGGGAAAATAAATCTCAACACTTCAAACCATAGTAGCATAATTCGAGTACGATTACAGATACAAATACGATTCGCTACAGAAAAAATGCTTAACGAAAAAATCTAATACGAATAAAATACGAAAGTAGACTTCTTATATATAATATTTTTAATTAAATATACAACAATATATATAGTTAAACATATACAATATTTTTAATGAAATATTAAATATCAACCATTAAATTTTAAACTTAAAAAAATCATTTTTTAACCATATTTTTTATAACCAAAATTACTCTTTAAAAAAAAAAAGATAATGCCCATAATATAAGAGAGATTTTTTTTTTGGTAAGTTTAGATCTATTCGATTAAAGAGAAATAATGATACAGGTAAAAGTACAAAGCAACGTGTCCATCTTGTAGGTAAGCAAAATTAAAGAAAAGACATCAGTTTGGCTGAAGGGGAATGACAGTGTGAAAATGTTAAGGTGATCCTCCATTTGAAAGGGAAAACAGATCCATACAAAATCAAGTTTTAAAATGTTTACAAAAAACTTCGGGTTGAATATGAGAAAACCTGCTCTGAAGAGCCACTGTTCTTGAAAAGCAACCCAAAAGATGAAGGACTGGAACAAAAAACCTGGACTTAGAATTTGACAAAGGGCTCCTCGATAATCAACGTGCCAAAGCCAATACCCAGCTTACCGTCCTATTATTTGGAATCGTCTTCATCTTCACCTGAGCTTCTATCACTGTTGAGGGTTCCATTGCTACTGGGGTTTCCTGTGCCATCCTTGGAATTGGAGCTGGTATGCTTGAACGGTAGGGGGACGCTCTTCTTGGGTAAAACAATGCTAGCGGTCTTCCTCGCGGGAGAGATGAATTGTTGTTGAGGTGGAGGAGGGGGGGGGGGGGGGGGG